>JAOTOM010000953.1:0-52464 GCA_034440615.1 Ashinkailepas kermadecensis | reverse complement strand
CATTGTTGTTCACTGGACAATGCAAGTTTGACAATGACTGGAAATTAAGAATGGATTTTTTCCCGTTTAAGCTCATATGCATGTGGTTTTGCCATTGGTGGCGTGTACAAACATCAATAAGACAATCTAATTGTTGTTTTGCGGCTTAACATTTTTAAAAAAGACAATCTGGTTTAAAAATGCATCATCATCAAATCTTAACATTGTATGCTGTAAGTTTTCCCTTCCACAGTGGAGGAAATCTAGCTATTTTGTTTTTTTCCACATAATTTTGAATTGTGTAGCAAAAGTTGGATATCTGAGTCCACTTATCTAACGCAAATCTGTTCTTTTTCAGTACAAAATGTGCTGGTCAACATCAACTAAGTTTTCGCTGTAATGTCTAGTGTTTTTCTTCTTTTTTTTTCCTTTAGCTTTTTATCAGCATAAAAATAGCAGGGTATTGGGGGCCCAAACTGAACATTGGGGGCCAAGATTAAGATTGGGGGCCATGGCCCCGCAAAAGGACACACAAATCGACGCCCCTGGACGGCAATCAAACACTAGGTGCCCTAATCCAGGACAGAAAAAGCACCAGGGTGCAGTGGGAACGAAAATATTAATAAAAGTAAACCAAAACAGACCTTCTTGAAGACATACGTGATAGTTATGTGATATTAAAAATGGAAACCCTGGAGCACAAATCAGAGGCAGGCATGGACTGGACTTCTTTGGCGCTGGAATTTTTGTAACTGGAATTTTTTATTTGGATGTTCTTGTTCAAGCTTACCTGCCTACTTCTTCAACTACTGTTCCTTTGGGAATTAAATAGCAGCAGGCCATTTATTCACCATTTAAAATCACACCAATGTGCAGATACATCAGAAAGCAGTGCGAAGTACAAAACGAATCAGTACGTCACATGAGATTGGGCTACGGATTAAACACTGCGCGCAATTGCATCAAGAATGTCCCTACCTCCGTCACATTTGTCGACTGCAACCTCAAATTTAGACTTTAGGCGCTGGAATTTTTGTAACTGGATTTTAATTTGATGTTCTGAGAAACGCCCACCACGATTTGTGGCATTTATTGCGCGTAAGTGCTCACATCAAGTCTCTCCAGACAATTTAGTGATGGGCTTTGACCTTATATAACTTACAAGCAGGTGCTTGTCACTTCTGCAGCCGCCACAGGCCCAGTTCTGAGCCGTGACGTCACGAGGTGGATTGCCAGGCCGCGCCGAAATTTCTCCACCGAATTTGAATATGCCCGATTTCGCTCGGGCGTCAGTAATAAGCCTCGGTAAAGCGACGATAAACTGCGTACCGCGTTGCCAAGGATTAAGGTTGCTTTTATGAAGTAAGCGGCTTGCAAATTGATGGAAAATCCAACTCCTTTGTTTTTTTCCCAATAAAGTTGTCAATTTTACAGCAAAGGGCGGAGAGTCAATCCACTATCCATTTCAAATCTGCTTCATTTCAGTACAAAAATGTGCTGGTTGGCATCAACTGTGCTACGTAAGTCGCATGGTGTTTTTTCTTCTTTTTTTTTCTTTAACTTTCTTCAGCATAAAAATAGCATATGTTATTGGGGGAAATTAACACTGAGGGGGGCCAAGATCAAAATTGGTGGAGCAATGGCCCCCACAAAAGCATACAAATCGACGCCCTTGCTTTGGAGAAAATAATAGAAACCAAAATGAAGCGAGGTACATTTCGTAAAATTTTATAAATTGAACAAACCGAACCCAACCTAACCGAACCTAACGTCAGCTCCTTTTGAAGGAAAATTTCCGATTTTATTTTATGTTCTAAACTAGCATCTAAACTAGCCTAACCTAGCTAGACCGGTATTATTGTGCTTTAAGGTGGTAACAAGACAAGTTTGTACACACATTTAATTCCATATAGCAAACAAATGGGTTATATTTGGCTAAGTTGGGTTAGTTTAGGCTTTCCAAGTGGGAAAACGTTTCAAAATTTCCAAAAGTTTCCCCAAAAAATTTCGAATTAATTGGTAACCTTGCAGTTTAAGGTGTTCTTTTTTTTCCTTTTTTTTAATTTTTTTTCTGCAGAATACCACGTTTATGAAGGTGACTAAGATGATTGGATCCACTTATTTTCTTTGTGAATGCTTACTTTTCAGGTTGTGAGCAAAATATTACCAAAAAGGGCTTTGAGTTCGGTAACATAACATAAACATAAATGTTTTTTTCTTTAATGCAACAAAACCTAACCTAACCTAGCCTAACCTATCGTTTGAGAACAAAAAAAAGAAACAAAATAAAAATGTCAATTAATATATTTTCTGAAAATTATCAACCTTAATAAAGAAACCTAACCCAGCCTAGCCTAACCTAAGCTGCTTTTGAAGAAAACAAAAGTCTGAACATGTTTGTTTTTTGTTTATTTAAAAACTTTTCGGTATTATTGTGCTTTAAGGAACAAGGAAAGTGTTGTGGGCGCTGTATGACCAACGCAGTCAATGCGGCCGTAAGCCCAAATAACTAACCAACCAACCAAGAAAAGTGTTTACACACATTTGTCACCATAAAGCAAACAAATTGGTTAAGATTGGTTAGGGTAGGTTGGTTTAAGTTTTTCAGTTGGACAATTTGTCATTTTTTTCAAATTAAAATTAAATATATTTGCACCGAAAATAAGTGGTCCCATCGTCTTAGTCACCGTCATGAACATGGTATTCTGAAGAAAAATTAGAACAAACAAAAAATCACCTTAAACTGCAAGTTTACCAATCATTTTTTATCCAACAGCAACTTAAAATAGGTTAGGTTCGGCTTGGTTAAGTTCTTTAAACTTTGAAAATTGAAAATTGAAAAATGCTCTCTCTCATGCGCAGTGAAATGGGAACACGCCTGATGCTACCAATATCTGCAATATAAGAGAAAAAGCTATGACGTCACCAAATATTGAAGGCGAATTTTGGTGTACCTTCTAAGGTAATAGTATCGTGGGGGGGCATTTAATGCCGCTACAGGCCTTGGCCGCTACCAGACACTGGTCTTGTATGACTCTTTAGGGTTTGTTTAGGAAGTCATGTGTGGCAATAGCTTACTAGCCATTGTTTTCTTCAAGAATATCAATTATAATGAGGTGTCTATACGGCTTCTTGCTGACTTTGCTCTCGTGTTTTCATAGGCTGGCAGATTGGCTCAAACGTGGCTTTTGTTGGTTCAGTTTGAGATTGGGTAGCCCCATATCAATATCAATGCACATTGTCATTGGGTATGTAGGTAGGTAGGTACCTTGGTAAATATCAAGCTGATGGTGTGATGGGTAGGTTGCTGAATATAATTATAGTTTGTATATCCACAATAGCAATGATAACCATGATTTGCATGCAAGTTTGACAATGACTGGAAATTGAGAATGGAATTAAAGATGTTCAAGCTCCATATGCATGTGGTTTTGCCATTGGTGGTGTGTACCAACTTCAGTATGACCATGCAATTGTTGTTTAGTTGCTTAGCGGATTTTTTCTTCAGACAATCTGGTTTAAAATACATCAGCATTGCTTATTTCAACATTTTATGATGTAAGCTGTACTTCCACAGTGGAGGGAAATACTGCTATTTTATTTGTTTTTTGCACAAAATTTTACATTTTTCAGCAAAAGGTGAAGAGTCAGTCCACTATCTAATCCAAATCTGTTTCTATTCAGTACAAAATGTGCTGGTTAACATCAATCTTTCTAGTTAGCATAATATTTTTTCATTGTTTTCCTTTAGCTTTCTTATCAGCATAAAATAGCATAGGTTATTGGGGGGGGGGGCCCAAATCAACATTGCGGGTGCCAAGATCAACATTGGTGGGGCCATGATCCCTACAAAAGGATACAAATCGACCCCCCTGGTAGTCCTCCATTTTGTCGAGAAAAAATCATGTAACGTGCAAAACTATATGGGCAATGCATAAGCTTCGCACGTCGCATGCGCAGCCCCACCCCCACGAAAACTACAAATTATTTTGTGGAGGAGCAAAGTAAAATTAAAACCATTTAGACATGTCCCCAGATCAGCCTTCAGCACCTAAAATATCACACAAACTATAACGTAAAATTCCCTTAACGTAAATGTTCACCTGCCTGCACCTTGATAGCAAACACTCGCTATTATAGACAGGCATGTAACGTACTCGCTTTAGAGGCGGCGCAAATGACCTTTATGGTCCGGCACGCCTAAAAATCACTCTCCCCCATGCGGAGCGAAATTGAAACATGCCTGATGCTACCAATTTCTGCAATATATGAGGAAAAAGCTGTGACGTCACCAAGGCTTGACGGCTAACTTTGGTGTAACTTTTAAGGTTTGCTTTGGAAGTCATGTGGGCCATAACTTAGTGCATATTGCTCAGGAATATCAATTATAATGCAGTGTCCATGCAGCTTATTGCTGAGTTTTGTCTTTCATGGTGTCATAAGCTGGCAGATTGGCTCACACATGGCTCTCGTTGGTTCAGTTTGAGACTTGGATTCCCCATATCAAAATTGAATGCATGCATCTATCTATCTACACTATACTATTTGAGTAAAAACTTTGTTTGTTTGTCTGTCTGTCTGTCTGTCTGTCGTCTTTTGTCCTTTTGTCGATTGTAGGTTCCACTATTGGCCCCACATGCTTGATATTTTCACACGCGACAGACAATCGACGTGTAACGTGCGGTACCGCGTTTCTCTGTCGTCGGTTGCATGCCTCGCACGTGGTACGTGCTCAAAGTTGGCACTACCCCGTCATTGGCTTAACGTGTGATTTGGGAAATTGCATGCGGCGAAACATATTGGCGCCTGGCACGGCTTACAACAGAGCTACGGAAATATGGCTGACATCACGTGAAAGCCCCAAATGTTGGCTATCACCGGGATTAAATTTCTTTACAATCGGGTCAACGTGCTGCCCGCGAGCGTCACGGGGGGTCCTGAGCGGACGGGTCGTCGGCCGCCCATAGGAATAGCACGTAAAACCGGGATTTTTTCACCATTTTTAGCGCTCCCGATCGACCCGATTCACACCGCCATATCTCGACAACCAATGGACCGATCGACACCAAACAAACACCATAGTGTAGCCACGGCAATTGCCAACATCGCCACGGCAGCTGTTTACGGGTCACACCTCACGCGCACGCGACGGGGGTGTGAAAAGCGCAAGTGACGTTTTTCAGCGATTTTCACGATTGGGTCTGGTTCTCGGAAACGGCTCAACTTGGCGACTTGCCGTCACTTGCATAACCTGGGCGGATGTACCGGCTACCATTTTCCCATAGACGATCGTGGGCTGCAGTGTGTGCGCGCGCCGTCATCGTGACACGGGCTGCACGTGTTTCGGTCCGTGAAAAAACGTCCGCTCTACACTGTCCCCACACCGCTGTACGATGGTATTTCGCGGAGAAAGTTGCATGCGCGGATAGCCCCAAGCTGTGTGATGCCCACGGTTCCTTCGGATTTTCACCATCTCAAATAGTTTGGTTGCAATCGTCGATGCCCGCAACCATTACCGGGCTACATTTTTCGCCGGCAGTTTGCGCTCCAAGCCGTGCACCACGCTGAGCACAGTTTCCCACTAATTTCTTCAGCCGTCAAGACAACAATGGCGGCACGCGCGTTATCAGCGGCTACACCTCCGCGGGAGAGACTCTGTAAATATATATATTCGCGGGAGCAGGGAAATTAATTCCACTAAATTGGCATAGCGGCCGAACCATTAGAGTTGCACGTCGTGTCAGTCTTATCTGCGCCACGTTCGTCGCGTCTGCGCTCATCATGTCACGTCTACGCCACGTCTGTCGTATCCGCGCCGCGTATGTAGCGTGTGCGACGCGTTTGCCGCGTATCCGCCGTATATGTGGCGTGTACGCCGTGTCGCGTCCGCGACACGTCTGTCGCATCTGCGCCGAGTCCGTCGCGTCTCTCTCATCTGCGCCGCATATGACGTGTCGGCGCCGTGTCTGTCGCGTCTGCACCGTGTCTGTCGCGTCTGCGCCACGTCTGTCGCGTCCGTACCGGGTCCATCGCGTCTTTCGCTTTCGCGCCGCGTCACTGTCTCCGCGCCGCGTTCGTCGCGTCCCCGTCGCACATGACCCGTCTGCGGCACGTCTGTCGCGTCTGCACAACGTCTGTCGCATCTGCGCCGCATCCGTGGCGTCTGCGCCGCTTCTGTCTTATCGGCGCCGCGCTTATCGCATCTGCACGGCTCATGTAGCGTCTGCGCCGCGTCTGTCGCGTCTGCGTCATGTCTATCACAACCGCGGGACATCTGTCGCATCTGCGCCGAGTCCGTCGCACCTTTAGCGCTTGCGCCGGGTCTGTCTCATCTGTGTCGCGTTCGTCGCGTCTGCGCCGCATATGTCCAGTCTGCGCCGCAACAGTCACGTCTCCGTCGCATGTGACAAGTCTGCGCCGTGTCTGTCGCGTCAGCGCCACGTCTGTCGTATCTGCGCCAGTTCTATCGCGTATGTCGTGTTCGCGCCGCGTCAGTCGCATCTGCACCGCGTTTGCCGCGTCTACGCCGCGCGGATCCGTCGCATCTGTGGCTTTTGCGCCGTGTCTGTCGCGTCTGCGCCGGGTCTGTCGCGTCCGCGGGACATCTGTTGCACCTGCTCCGAGTCCGTCGCATCTCTTGCGCTTGCGCCGCGTCTGGCTCATCTGCGTTGCGATCGTCACGTCTGCGCCGCGTATGTCGCGTCTGCGCCGCGGCAGTCACGTCCCCGTCGCATGTGACGAGTCTGCGCCGTTTCTGTGGCGTCTGCGCCGTGTCTGTCGCATCTGCGCCAGAACCATAGCGTCTGCCGCGTTCGCGCCGCGTCAGTCTCATCTGCGCCGCGTTTGTCGCGTCTACGCCGAGTCTGTTGCGTCTGCGCCGTGTCTGTCGCAACCGCGGGACGTCTGTCGCACATTTGTCGCATCTGCGACGGTTTCGTCGCGTCTGTCGCGTCTGCGACGCATCTGTCTTATCGGCGCCGCGTTTATCGCGTCTGCACGGCGCATGTAGCGTCTGCGCCGCGTCTGTCGCATCTTCACCGTGTCTGTCGCGTCTGCGCCGTGTCTGTCGCAACCGCGGGACATCTGTCGCATCTGCGCCGAGTCGGTCGCACCTTTTGCGCTGACGCCGGGTCTGTCTCATCTGCGTCGCGTTCGCCGCGTATGTCGCGTCTGCGCCGTGTCTGCGCCACAGCAGTCACATCCCCGTCGAATGTGACGAGTCTGCGCCGTGTCTATCGCGTCTGCGCCGTGTCTGTCGCGTCTGCACCGTGTCTGTCGCGTCTGCGCCACATCTGTCGCATCTGCGCCAGATCCATCGCGTCTGTCGCGTTCGCACCGCGTCAGTCTAATCTGCGCCGCGTTTGTCGCGTCTACGCCGCGTCTGTCGCGTCTGCGACGGGTCCGTCGCGTCTGCTCCGCGTCTGACGCGTCTGCTCCGCGTCTGACGCGTGGCTCGATTTAAACCGGAATAGCGGCCGAACTAATGGACCGATCGATTTGAAACCAACAACAATTTGTAGCATAAAATATTGCATTCTTTCGCTCAGCGAAGCGAGCGGGACTGCGCTTGATGTATGAATGAATGATGAGAATATAACCAATGTTACACCAAAATTGGTATAGCGACCGTACCATAAGACCGGAATTTGTCTTACCAAAGCGGAGACGGCGCGCAATTTCTCGGCGGCGACATCTCCGCCGGACAGATTTATTTTTAAATGAAATATTCTGGAGCAGGGAAGTGAATTTCCCTACGCCGCCTCTGTTGCGTCTGCGCCGTGTCTGTCACAAACGCGGGACGTCTGTCGCATCTGCGACGGATCCGTCGTGTAGGTTAGGTTAGGTTAGGATAGGTTAGGTTGGGTTAGGTTAGTTTGGGTTAGGTTAATGAATTCCACTAAAATTGGCATAGCGGCCGAACCACTAGGCCGATTCACATGAAACCAACGCCCAATTTTTTTTAACCGCAGCGGAGCAAGGGCCGAAGGCGCTTGTATGGATCTATTTGAAGAGGTTCTGATGATCTGAAGCCACTGCGATGGTCTCATGGCAGTTTCACGCTGCACTGAGTCATATGTAATGTTGCAACATCGTCCGGTTTCCCGATGGGCGAATAAGTCGTACACTGTGACTGTTTATGACGTCATCAAAACGTTGCATCCATATTCAGTGGTATATTGGAACAGTGCGACATTTCCTGCCGATATGCGGCACATTCGGTTGCATATCTAGTGTAAACAACGCTATGGCAGAAAGTAAAAGAATATCCACATTGTCACTGGGCATGTAGGTACCTAGGTAGGCACCAGGTAAATATCAAGCTGATGGTGTGATGGGTGGGCTGTTGAAGATAATTCTAGTTTGTATCTCCACAATCTCAATGATAACTGATTGTTGTTCACTGGTTCACTCACTGGTATGCAAGTTTGACAATGACTGGAAAGTGAGAATGGAATGAACCTTATTCAAGCTCCATATGCATGTGGTTTTGCCATTGGTGGTGTATACAAACATCAGTATGACAATGCAATTGTTGTTTTGTGGCTGAACATTTTTTTGTTGTTGAACAATCTGGTTTAAAATGCATTAGCATCAGCTATTCTTAACATTTTATGATGTAAGTTGTCCTTCCACAGGGGAGGGAAATCCAGCTATTTTTTTTGTTTGCACTCAATTTTGAATTTCATAGCAAAAGGTGGAGAGTCAGCCCACTATGTAATCCAAATCTGTTTCCTTTCAGTACAAAATGTGCTGGTTAACATCAACTACATTTTCTATGTACCTAGCAGTGTTTTTTCCTTCTTTTTTTCCTTTCACTTTTTTATCAGCATAAAAATAGCATAGGTTATTGAGGGCAGGGCCCAAATCAACATTGGGGGGGCCAAGATCAACATTGGTGGGGCCATGGCCGCCACAAAAGGATACAAATCGACACCCCTGCTGGTGTGTACAAACATCAGTATGACCATGCAATTGGTGTTTAGTTGCTTAGCAAATTTTCTTTCAGAAAATCTGGTTTAAAATTCATCAGCATCGCTAATCTCGACATTTTATGATGTAAGCTGTACTTCCACAGTGGAGGGAATTTCAGTTATTTTGTTTGTTTTTGCACACAATTTTACATTTTTCAGCAAAAGGTGGAGGGTTAGTCCACTATCTAATCCAAATCTGTTTCTTTTCAGTACAAAATGTGCTGGTTAACATCAATGTTTCTACTTACCTAGCATGGTGTTTTTCACTTTTTTTCCCTTTAGCTTTCTTATCAGCATAAAATAGCATAGGTTATTGGGGGGCCCCAATTCAACATTGGGAGGCCAAGATCAACATTGGTGGGGCCACGGCCCCCACAAAAGGATACAAATCGACGCCCCTGCTCACTCCACTATCTAGTCCAAATCTGTTTTTTTCAGTACAAAATGTGCTGGTTAACGTCAACTAAGTTTTCTATGTACCTAACACAGTGTTTTTCTCTTTTTTTTCCTTTAGCTTTTTATCAGCATACAAATAGCATGGGTTATTGGGGGGGCCCAAATCAACATTGGGGGGCTAAGATCAACATTGGTGGGGCCACGGCCCCCACAAAAGGATACAAATCGACGCCCCTGCTCACTCCACTATCTGGTCCAAATCTGTTCTTTTTCAGTACAAAATGTGCTGGTTAACATCAACTAAGTTTTCTATGTACCTAACACAGTGTTTTTCTTCTTTTTTTTCCTTTAGCTTTTTATCAGCATAAAAATAGCATGGGTTATTGGGGGGGCCCAAATCAACATTGGGGGGGCCAAGATCAGCATTGGGGGGGCCATGGCCCCCGCAAAAGGATACAAATCGACGCCCCTACTAACTATGTCTATAACAGCGTAACACCACGTAACCCCTTAAGCACCCTGGCCATCGTCATCGAGAAAGCTAGGTTAATGTTAGACATGCCAGTGCTTCCCATCGCAAATACACCCCCCTTATTCCCTTTTTGGTTGCATAGCGCACCCTCAATTTCATTTCTTTTTGACATAAGCAAATCCCAAATAACTGATGTTGAAATAATGGCTACTTTTTGGAAATATAAAGGCGAACACACCGATTACGAGTTCTTCTATACCGATGGCTCTAGCCACGGTACTAAAATTGGTGCTACTGCTGTTGGCCCAAGCTACAACTACTCGACCAGGCTGCCAGACTATACGACTGTGTTCTCAGCCGAATTATTTGCTATCAGAAGTGCTCTGATCCATATAAAACGGCAAAAAACTCCACAAAGTGTGATTTGCACCGACTCCAAATCATCCTTACAGGCCCTCCAGCGACTGGAAGACATTCAACACCCTGGTGTCTATGACATTATTAGCATCCTCCTCTCCCTACCACACTGGCAAAACGTAGTCTTCCTCTGGATACCCGGCCATTCCGGAATCCCAGGTAATACAAAAGCTGACCAACTAGCAAATGAAGCTACGAACCTCCCAACACCTCTAAGTCTCCCCCTAGCACTTTCGGATGCCTTGCATCAAACCAAGCTGTGTTTCGCAACATACCTTCAAAACAAATGGCGATACAATCACTCTAGCCATCTTTACCACATCAAGCCTATCCTAGACCCATGGTCTACGTCCAACCGGTGCAGCCGAGAACACGAAGTTATTTTGGCCCGTCTCCGCTCAGGCCACATTCGACTCACCCACAGCCATCTTTTTGACCGTTCTCGGCCACCAATCTGTTCCTCGTGCAACGTGCGTCTGACCGTGAAACATTTACTTGTGGAATGTACTCGCTATGATCTCAAACGGCGCCACATTTTGTCTTATCTTCGCGCTGCCGCACTGACGACGGACCTGCCCAATCTTCTAGGTAATATCCATCCAGAACTAATCGATCTTGTCTTGGACTTTATAACAAACTCCGGTCTCGCCCACAAAATATGAAGTCGGAATTCCCAAAACCTACTATTCCTTCCGAGCTTCTTATGACTTCAGGTTGTTCACCACAACACAGCGCAAGTAGTTAGTGCACTCGTTGCACTTATCAGGTAGGAGGGATCGCCACGCAATCTGGCACAAACGCGCGGCCATCCCTAAAGTAGGGTTGCGCCTGGTTTTTTTACCTTCGGTTTTTCCAGGTTTTTAAGTGGACGCCAAACACACCACACGCAACATACAAGGTTGAGTCGAGGTGGAGGATGGAGGTCGAGAGAACTAGTGTCCTCTCGCGACTGTCCATTCCACTTAGACTTCTGCATCACCCTTCGGTCGCGGCAGTTTTCACAACATGGTGTCCAAATTGCTCTCCAAATGTTTGTCCAGTTGGTCACACACTACATAGTATGTCTTGTAATACAAATTCCCAAAATGTGACTGTTTCTGGCAATACTTGTGTCCGCAGCGGCTGCGGGGAGCACAGATGTTATTTTGGTATATGCGATGAACCAAGCAACCTACCTTCCCTCTCGGTTGTGCACTAGGCATCATTTCTTCTTGTGTTACGGTTGGCTACAACCTACCTTCTTAACGTACAGCATTTAATCTGGTATCTCGGTCCGCCGTGCTCTCTGGACCTCGGGGCGCTCCTTTGCTCGGCGCGGACTGTTCTCCTTCTCGGCTTGCTCGACCCAGTCGATCGGGATCGAGTGGGATTTTAGTTGGCGCCGGGGGGGGGGGGGGGGACAGTGGAGCTTCGGGGTGCGGGGATCGTGGCGGATCCAGTCGGTAAAGTAATACCTTCCCCTTAGGCCGAGTGACTTAGGGTGCGTTCTTTGTCTCCTTCATTCCGCGGATTCCGTGGACTGTGACGTAGAATATTTCGTGGACTGCAGCCACGGAACGTTCTGTGAAATTTCCCGCCGGATTACATATGTGAGCCATTTGTGTCGCTGTTCACAAACCTTCCTACTAATTCGTATGATTAGCATTCATTGCATGCTGTTACATTAAAGCAATGTGGTTGAATCACTTGTTGGCAACACCAGTAATTATACAAAGCTCCGAACTATGATCTTATTGTTATTGGCCACTGATGCCTAATTTAATGCGCATGGTGTCAACAATAAAAAGGATAAAAATGCGAAACTATTCTGAGATGGCTCGTGTTCTAGGTAGATAAATGTCAGACATGTCCAGGGCAGGCTATGACAGGCATGCCAAGGGCAGGGATGAAATTTGCATTGGTCATTGCACAGTGAACATGCCGACAGCGGACCGACGTCGTTCCGCTATCTGGACGCCAGTGGCCCGCTGTCGGCTGAGGAGTGGAATGTCCGCCAAGCCGATATGCAGCCGAAACCCAGCCAAGGACCGCTGCCAGGCTGCTGTCAGGACGCTTGGGGCCCGCTGTCGGCTGGGTAGTGGGATGTCTGACAGCGGCCCGACGTCAGCTGGCCGCTATTGATATGCCGAAATCAACCCGACATATGTTGATATTCCAGATCAGTATGCCGATTTCGGGCCGAGAGCGGTCCGATGTCGGCATACCGTTTACGAGATATCGAGCTCGCCCCGACACGTGCGGACAGCGGGCCAACATCGGCATGTTTACTGGGTGGAGATGCAAATAATCGGAAAAAGAAGTTTCTGAAGGTAGTGTCTAGCTTACTGCTGTTTCACCTCAACAGTTGAGAATTTGACCACACTGCAACGGAAAACCCTCGCCGGTGGGAACATGGCATTTATTAGTGGCATCTTCGCACAATCTAGCCCAATCGTAATCCACTCTACAACTTTACTTGCGAATTTGCAATGTCTTCCTTGGCCCGCACATCACTTCCAATGTGCGTCGCCATCTTGGAAGAAACCGCACAGAACGGGGCTGGACAGCTTTTTTCAGTCCGCGCGTTCCCCGGGGAATCCACGAAATCTGGCCGCGGAATTCGTGCGGAGTGTACAAAGAACGACAGATGACGTCAGAGTCCACGGAATTCCTGGCCTGAACATGACAAAGAACGCGGCCTTTGATCAAAGGCCAATAAAAAAAACACAAAAAAAACATAGCTCTCTTGTAAGTTCTGTGCTTCATTTTACACCTTGTGTTCGCTGTCCCCGCGTTTAGGTTGAATTTTGTTTTATTGTGTTGTGTTGTAGTGTATCTTGTGTGTAGTTGCACGGTTAGCTTTATATTTTGCTGTCGTTAATTAGTGATATAAATTGAGATGTGTTCCGTATTAGGTATCTAATATGTTGACGCCGCTTATCCTGTAGATTTGCAGTTTCAGGTAATTTCTGATTTCACGAATGTCTTTTTCTAGTGCAATGCTTGTGAACAGAGTGGGAAATTTACTTTCCGGGTTGGGAGTCAGAGTGCATACCGATTTCTTCCGGAGTACATTTTCATGGACATTATTTTGTATGCATGGAATCTGTTTACCAGTAACCGACCGGGAAAAACCTAAATCAGTACCTACATAATATGGTATTATTCCAGAACTAGGTAAAATGCGATTTTTTGGATTTTTTTTGTTTAATACGGGGTATTTTAATGTAAAAATCATGATACGACCACTCATTTTCTCCGCAAATTGTTACTTTTCAGTTGGCAAACAATTACACGACCATAATCTTCACTCTGCAAACATAGCACATCGCGTATAATTATCCGTACCTGGCGTGTCACAGACGTGATAAAGAAGACATTCAACACTTCAGGCACTCGATTTGATACTCTTTGACATCGAAAACCTTATGTTTCTGCCTTAATTCGACATTATCTCCGAGAATGCATATACTCGCAACACGCCGCGCCAGCCACCGTCGATAAGGGTGGCGTCGACATTCCTTGCGATGCTGTATTATTCTATTTAAATATATTTGATGACGTCATGGCCGACAAATTTGTTTCGGATAATTCTGGTTTTCCGGTTAGGTTAGGTTAGGTTTGGTTAGATTATATTATGATATAATATATTTTATATATTATGCTACGTTATCTTAGTCTAGGTTAGGTTAGGTTAGGTTATTTTATTTTGTTGTATTATTTATATATTCATATTTAATTTTTGAACTCTTGACCGTAAGCAGAACACGGCAGTGTAATAATGGCTTCATTGTGCACCGGTTGCAGTCTAGTTCCTCACAAAATTTTAAACTTTCTTTTGAAGATAATCAGGCAAGCTTAGAATTTTTCAGAAAACACGGTGTACTTCCAAACGAGGTAATTTGTCCAAATTGTTCGAGGCCCTGCCATTTTCGCGCGAGCAGGTGCAGGTGGGAGTGTTTTGTAACGCGGCGTGTCCCCAAGACGAAGAAGAGAAAGTGTTGCGGGTTTGTGGAAAGTGACTACAAAGGAACACTGCTTGACAGAGCCCACCTGGAGCCCTGGAAGATTCTGGGTTTCATCAACTTGTGGCTGCAGAAAGATTGGCATCATAGATCAGTTTTGCTCAACCTGGGGATCTCGCCCACAACCAGTGTCGATTGGAGGAGTTTTTGTAGCGAAGTGACGAATGCGTGGTTAAACAAGCAGGAGCCGATTGGTGGAGAAGGGATAGAAGTCGAGATAGACGAAACGCTCCTTGTGAAAAGGAAGCACAACGTCGGCCGTGTGATTGGTCAAATCTGGGTCTTCGGGGGCATTGAACGTGAATCGAAGCGGCGATTCATAGTACCTCTCGTGAACCCGGAAGGTGAGCAAGGTGAGCGGCGGAACCGAGAAACCTTAGTCCCGATCATACGGCGATATATTCGCCCCGGCTCCGTTGTGTATAGTGACTGCTGGGCCGCATACCGAACACTGAGTGAAGAAGGATATGTGCACCGGACAGTAAACCACAGTAACAATTTCGTGGATCCGTCGGACAGCGCTGTCCACACCCAAAACATCGAGCGGCTCTGGCGCGATGTGAAAGAGTGGGTGCGGCGACCGGGCATGAAGGCCAAGTACTTGCGGCAATATCTCGGACGGTATTTGTTTTTAAAGGAATTCCACGGCCGCGAAATGCATAACTTTCTTATTGAAGCATCCAAGCTTTATAAGCCGCAATCCCAGCGACGCGCTCAGGAAGAAACGGACGAGCCACAGCCCGGGCCATCGCATTAAGGTATGTAAATGTGCCATGTATGTACTGCATCATGACTATGACGTCATCAAATCGTAATCAAATCGTATTTTATTTTTTGTTTTGTCCCAGACTTAATACATATGACGTCATCAAATAATTATGACGTCATCAACCGTCGCTGACTTAAAAGTAATCATTTGCGGAGAAAATGAGTGGTCGCATCATGATTTTTACGTTAAGATACCCTGTATTCAAAAAAAAATAATCCAAAAAATCGCATTTTACCTAGTTCTGGAAATTTACCCATAATATGCATAAATAATATCATTCTCATTTTTGGTCAAATCAAATGCCAAAACATACGAACAAAGAAGTAAACAATGGATGGCACCGCCCGGCAGTGACCCGTAATAATCAGCACTGTTTCGTTTCTTATAACTCACTGGAGAAATGCGTTTTCCTTCACTGTTGGTCTCAGTACAATGCTAGCCATATGAAAAACAAACAAAAATACTTCACACTTCACCCTCAGCTCAGAGCGCATACCTAGGGTCTGTTCCTGACCCTGCTCCAATCTGCTCCGAACTGCTCCAAGTTGCTCCAAGTTGCTCTACTCTTTTTTGGAGCAGGATCAGGAACAGACCCAAAGCGTTTCGCAAATGTATCTTCAGCGCCACATTTGTGCTACTCCAAGCTGCTCCAGCAGCCCCTGCTCTCGGCCGGAGTAAGTTGGAGTAGATTGGAGCTACTCCGTTCTGCTCCGAAAACGCACGGGAACACGGAGCAGCTACTCCAAGTTGCTCGGAGCAGCTTGGAGCAGGGTCAGAAACAGACCCCTACCTACGCAGCCAATTTCCCACGTAATACGAACGCAACTCCGCTACCGCACACGCCACAGTTGGATGTGATCAAAGCAAAGGATCAGTCAAGGTCTTGTGTTTACTGTTAACTTGTGTAAACACTGTTAACCATGTGTTCAAAGTTGCTAATGGTTATGACGTCATATACAAAATACCTTGCATTGATTGGTTGACAGACAGATTTCAGAACAGAAAACGCTAACGCAGCTAATTCTGATCGGTGGCCTCCGGGACTCCGGAGACGTCTCTTAAAACTCAAAGTTTCCCACTATAGGGTGGCAGGAACACATGTATTCCGAGACGCGGCTCCAGAGCCGGAGAACAGTGTTCTCAGTGCGCATGCGCATCATCTTGCAAGTTGCTGTTGGCGCGTTGTTGTCGGCAATTCCGGTGGTTGAGATTGATGGAGTTTGTGAAGCTGTGGTCCTGCTGCTGACTGCTACAAAAAGTGATTAGTTTGAGTGGTGACCGTAAGTGGAATAACCAGCATTTTTTTTGGGTGTCGTTCTGTGTTTGTTTTTATTGATATCTTTGTTCCCACATTTGTGTCGGAGTACATGTGAAGCCCATCCTATCCAGTATGAACCCGGAGTGCAAAAATGTTTTCAGAGATAAAATCTCTTAAGAAGTGCCTTAATTCCCACCCTGCTTGTGAATGTGCTGAACATGATGTGAACACTTATTTCCTCTGCAAATGCATACTTTTCAGTTGGGAGGCAGCATACCATGTAAAAAAAAAATTATAAAAAAAAAAAAAAAAAAAAATTAAAATTATAAAAACCAAGGCCCCTTTTTTTTTTTTTTTCTTTTCTTTTTATAATTTTCTATTTAATTTTTTTTTTTATTCTTCTTTTTTTTAAAAAAAAAAAAAAAAATTTTTTTTTTTTTTTTTTTTTTTTTTTTTTTTTTTTTTTTTTTTTTTTTTTTTTATTTTTTTTTTTTTTTTTTTTTTTTTTTTTTTTTTTTTTTTTTTTTTTTTAATTTTATATTAATTTTTTTTTTTTTTTTTTTTTTTTTTTTTTTTTTTTATTTTTTTTTTTTTTTTTTTTTTTTTTTTTTTTTTTTTTTTTTATTTAATTTTCCTTTTTTCTTTTTCTTAAACAAATATAAATTTATTAATTTTATTTCCTTTCTTCTTTTTTTTTTTTATTTAATATTTATTTATTTTTTTTTTTTTTTCTTTTTTTTTTTTTTTTTTTTTTTTTTTTTTCTTTTTTTTTTTTTTTTTTTTTTTTTTTTTTTAAAAAAAAAAATTTTTTTTTTAAAAAAAAGGGCAAACTTTTTTAAATTTTTTTTAATATGGCTTGCCTTATATATATAAAATTTTCTTCCCCCCTTTTTTTTTCCCCTTGTTGGTTCCCCTATTATCAAACATCCCTCCCCCCAAAGATGGGTTCCGTGCCCGATGAGGGGAGCCCGTATCTGCAGGTGCGCCAGTCCCCTAGATTAAAGAAAATATGGTTATCCGATAGTCAGGGCAAGACACAGGAACTGGAAAGTGTACCTTAAGCAGAATTTGTATGCTTAGAGTAGCCACTACATCTGCTAATATTTTGTTGTCAGTCAAGATTTCTGAAAAAGAGAATATAGAGATTGAATATAGAGATTGAATACAGATATTGAATATAGAGATTGAATGCAGAGATTGAATACAGAGATTGAATACAGAGATTGAATACAGAGATTGAATGTAGATATATATAGAGATCTCTATATTCTGAATACAGAGAAGTATAGCTACTCTTCAAGTTTGATTAGTATATTATCATGGTTAATCTATTCAGTATATTCATATAACAATGTGCAGAGATTTGAGTGCAATGCAGCTTTAAATGCACCCAGGTCCATTAAGGCTACTACATCATCAGGCAATGAGTTCCAAGTGGCACAGCATCTGAGGCTAAAAAATATCTTCCTACAATCCACTGATGCACGCCTGTGAGCCAATTTCAGTGAGTGTCCACGTGTGTTCACCAATGGTGCCAGCACAAACATGTCAGGGATCTTAATGGCAGAATGGCCATGAAAAATCTTCCAACATTTTATAATGTCTGCTTGAATCAGTCTACCTTGCACCGAGTACAGACCTAGTTTCTGTAATCTGGCACCATAATCCAGACCTTCCATCCCCTCTATGTTTCGTGTCCACCTTCTCTGTACTGATTCTAGTCGCCTTAAATCGCCTATGTAACCTGTATTCCAAACACACGATGCAAACTCCAAAAGAGGCCTGACATGAGTAATGTACAGGGTTTTCATAAATTCAGGAGAACGACATAAAGTAGAACTTAGTAGGTTGCTGGCCAGACTTCCAGCTTTCTGTACTATACCAGCAATGTGTTGATGGAAACGCAAGTTTTTATCTACTGTGATACCTAGGTCAGTATGCATCTCAACAAAGCTTACCTGAAATCCATCTAGGTAATAATGTGCATAAGGGCCAAGAGTTTTCCAGTCATATGAGCCATGGTGTGCTTTGAGAACTACACATTTCTTGGAGTTCATTGCTAGTCCCCATGACTTGGCAGTACTAACCAGTGTATCAATGTCTTTTTGACCCTGTGAAATGCCTGCCAGCAGTTCTGTGACAGATTTGTACTTCAGTTTTATGTATATCTTTAGGTCATCTGCAAAAACCTTGAACTGGGAGTGTATTCCATGAGGTACATAATTCACATAAATCAAGAATAACACAGGACCTAGTACAGAGCCCTGAGGTACTCCACTTAGAACATTCTTTGGTTTGCTGGAAGAGCCAGAGACAAGCACTTTCATTTCCCTCCCACAGATAAAATTTTGGATCCAGGTGAGGATTATCTCTGAAATTCCCAAAGCTCTCAGTTTTGTTAGTAGCAGCACATGATTAACAACATCAAATGCCTTTGAAAAATCAAAGAAAATTACATCCACCATATAGCCCTCATCTAGCCAGGTAGAGACAGTCTCATATGTTAGCAGTAGTTGATCCTCTACGGAACGTCCACGGCGGAAGCCAAATTGTCCTTGGTCCAGCAAGTGACCAAATATTCTGTAAGCTTCTCAACAATTACACGTTCCAGGATTTTACATGGGACAGAAGTAAGACTCACTGGGCGATAATTTAGTGGATCATGCCTTGAACCCTTTTTAAAAATGGGAATAACTTGTGAAGTTTTCCAGCTATCAGGAAGACGTCCAGTAGAAAGAGATGAGTTAAAAATTATGAAAAATGGTTTTACAAGCTCCTCACAGCAAGATACAATTAACTGAGGGTGGACCCCATCAGAGTCCATGCTGGAGGATCCAGCAACCTGACACAAAATTCTGAGCACCTCAGCTTCAGTAATATCAATGCTCTGCAGCACTGTTTCAGTGGTTTGGTGTGGGGCTGGGTTTTCTTCTTCTTCGTCTTCCCTTGCAGTAAACTGAGGAAAATGCCCCTGCAAATATTTCAGCCATTTCCTGGCAGTCACTTGTTAGTCCATCAGTTGGATTCCCCCTCAATGGCCCCAGGGATGTTCTGCCGATTTTCTGGTGTCGTATGTAAGAATGAAATTCCTTGGAAGATGGTTTGCGAATTAATGACAATTCATACTTGACCTGGGAATGTATACTAAAGTTTCTATACTGTCTGTTTAAATCTTGCAATGATCTCAGTGAAAGACCTGCCTGTGTAGACTGTCTCCCAAATTGGTTTCTATCCTGTTTGTACTTTATCCATGCATCCTTTCTCCTGCTTAAAAGACTTTGAGGAGGTCTGGTTGGCCATGGAGGATGCACCTTTGGCACAACTCTGGGTATATATAAATTTGTAAGGGCTGCTAATATTTCTAGGAACCTTTTGTACATACCATTAGTGTCTAAATCCTGAAATTCAAGGTTCCAGTCATATTCGGACAGACGTTCCTTGATAGCTGAGTAGTTCCCTCTGTACCAAGACCTTTTCAGTGATGTGTTGTTAGATATGGCTGGTTTGTTTGCCTGGAAATAATAGTCAATTAGAACAGGGCAGTGCTGGCATTGGGGAAAGGGGGGTGGGGCAAGATCTCTACCAGTCCAACCCTGTCTACTTCGGATGTTAAAATTAAGTCCAGCGTGTTTCCAGAATTTACAAAGGTAGGCTGGTGAATCCATTGATTTAGGCCAAGCATATGAAAACAGTCAACAAAAGATCTATCTGTGTGAGTAATACCCACTGTGTCAGCAACACCATCTGGCCAGTGCACTGATGATAAGTTGAAATCACCTAGAATAATTATCTCTTTACCATCACAAAATCAGTCAAAAAAGTTACAAGTGCCTGGTTCTGGCAATCAGAGTTTGAGGGAGGGTGGTAAACACACACTATGTATAGACAGAAATCCTTCAGAAAAATAACATGAACATTGGGAGTGGAGACCCTGATTGATTCAAACTTAATTCCATGTTTCACATATAAACAAACACCATGCTTGGGAATGGGACCAGTTGTATCAGTTCTCACTATCTCATAACCTGTTATATCTACAAACGAGCTAGGAACTGTTGGCAACAACCAAGTTTCATTAACTGCCAGTGTGTCAATTTTTTATATCTGAGAGAAAGGCAGATGTGTACCGAACTTTGTTTTGTAAGCAATTAAGGTTCACTAAGGATATGCAAAGTCTAGAGAAGCACAAAACTTGCATAATATCATTCCAGGGAGCCATCCTTGTTAGTTTAAAGGTTTTTGCTCTTCCGTGTTTCCATGCCTGCGTCTGTAAAACTCTTGTCGTTGGGTGTATGTTAGATCCCTATGAATGTAAAGGGACTTTAAATCATCATGTTTAGCCATTTCTCGGGCCTTTTCTAGAAGCAATTTTCGTTTATCATTATCAGCTATCTTAGCCCTATAAATATCCTTTTCCTGGCTAATGCAGACAATATCTGTCAGGACAACCTCAGTGCTCATGATCCTTTGTGCTGCTGCCTTTACTTGTTGTTGAACTTCAGGTAGGGATCTAGCTCCAGATCCACGGATAATTATAGAGTCCTTTATTTTCTTCCGCTCCTCCATCTCTCTCAACTCCTCTCTTATTTCTACTCTGAGCTTCTCAGGGCTAGTTTCAGATATACGAGCCTGAGTTGCCATGCCAGACCCCCCAGACATCAACGCCTGCACCTGCGCAGTCAGTGCCTCAACAGCCTTGCACAATGCTTTCACTGTCTGGTGCAGCTGCCAAAATGCTCCAGGACCTACCCCCATCCCTCCTGAGGAACTGGAAGCTCGGCAGTCAGTACAAATAAATGCAATGCCATCACCTCCATGTTCAATAATTGCCTGGACCACTGCATCAGCTAAACCAAGGCACATTGTTGAAGGGTGAAACCAGCAGCTACACCTGTCGCATCCTATGGCATCCATGGCGACTGTGACATCACAAGTAGAGCACTTTGTGCTAGCTGAATCATTACCACCTGTAACCACATTTGCATAGGTTGTCCCATCATTAGTAGTAGGGTTAGTACTACTACTCTGGGATGACTGAGCTGCACCACGGGCACCACCTCCTCGTCCACGCCACCTCTGCCCTCTGGGCATGTTTACTCAGGCAATTAGGGTTTACCAACCAGGTTACAAGTGGTGCAGGCGTCCAGTCCAGTCTGGTTGAGTCTTCCTTGCAACGATGTCAGCTTGCACAGAGGTGAAAAAACGTCGACACTGTCTCCCACTAAAATCCCAAGGCACGATTTTGTCTCCACTTTTTTAAAATAATGCCGCATGTTGTCATGTACGCCAGATGGACCCACGCAAAGGTTGGAATGTACTATTCCGAGCTCTTCAAACTCGCTGCATACAGATTGCGATGTAACTGTTGTTCTGAATATGATACTTATAACTAAGCAAACGTTTCAGCAAAGCAGTCTCAAAACACAATTGATAGCAATCTCTTTATGTCTGAAGTGGATCCATAGTGAAAACTGCATATAACAGCATATCAAGCATGACTATGAAATGCCACTAACTTGGCAGTACTTCGTACGAACTGCTGCGAATCACCAGCCAGTGAGCCAGGAATAAAATAACTACCTACCAGCATCCGCTAACAATAAAGCCGGGTTCAGTACAGCTCGCGCACCCAACACAAACCACAGTACACTGGTGTGGGGGGGGGGGGGTTGCGAACCAATGGGGAATTAATAAAATATCTATAAGCATGCCCCAACAACAGTCAGGTACAGTACAACACGGCACACACCACACAAGTCGCAGCACGCTAGCAGGGGCTTCGGGCCAGTGAGCTACGTCATACAATATCTAGCATTCTCCAACACCACGGTCGGCTCCAGTACAGCTCGTCAGTCTACAACCTGATTGAGGCTAAGGAACAATGAGACGGGAGTGAATACTTACAAGCACGCGGCGACAGGCCTGGATCACACGCAATCACCGGAACACTGGATTACACGTGACATAAACTAGAGTGGGCTTGCTGCGCATACCAGCGAGCTGAGCTGAAGAATGATCCTGACATTTTTTTCCGTAATGTCGACCCCTGTTTCGTATGCAGCAGCCTATCCTATTTGGCTACACGCACTATTACAGGCTCGATTGATATTGGGCTATCCTATGGCCAGCTATTCAAAAGTTAGGACAGCCAGCTTAGGAATGCCTCAGGATGCCAATACATATGGCATCTTTTTGCATACCTCCAGTAAACTACAATTGGTTGCATCTTTTTTTTCTTTTTTTTGCAGATAGGCCACCACCAGTCATAAGTAGGAGTAGCCCCAGTAGCACCTCAGGTAGGTAGCAAGCTAGTAACACCAAGGAACTACTGGGGTCACAAGGTGAAATGTATTATGAGTGGAAGAATGGAAAAAGTTGGATCTATGTATATAGACATGCACAAGCACACATACCTGCATATGCACACACATGAAACATGTACACCTACACATACTTCACATATATAGACACATATGTGCTCACACATCATTTATACAAATATACATACATACACCTATACTAACAAGCACATACATAAACATACACACATATGCATCCATACACATTTACACACGTACAAATGCACACGCCTGCATATACACACCTGTATTTACATGCAATTAAGCATATAGCTACACCATATAATAATACCTCTGCTTTTTTGTAGTGTACAATTAATCAAGGTTAATTTTTGCTTGCTTGTTAGTTTGTGATATTTAAGTCAATGAAATAAGCTCTGATAACCTTTTTATATTTTCTTTCTTAATAGATACATGATTACAGGAAGGAAATTTTGAACTAATAATACTATTCCAAGTTCTTGGTGCCATACATGATATGGAATGAAGTCAATAGGATTTCGATGAAAAAGGTACATGGAAATTATCAACATGCCTTACATTACTTGGTGATGAGTATTGGAACATATTCATTATAGTGATTGGTAATGTTTGATCCAAAAATCTGTGAAATAGTAATTCCATATAGTTTGGAAATCATGGGTGTGAAACATAAAATGAACAAACACCAAGATTACTTTATGAGGATAGCATTGCTTATTAACATGAAATCAGGCCAATTATTGGTGGGTACTGTTAGTCCCTTACTTTGCATGAAGGTACTAATTGAGGGAAATAATGGACAAGCAATTGCACACAATCCAGTTGAAACGTCTGGCAAAGGTCGACCCATGATGGACAAGATTTTGCCAACAGTGTCATAGTATTGCTGAAATACTTCAACTGAGTTGACTGTGACAGTAAGCTAATGCAATTCTTAAATAATGCATGTCTCAAATCATTGCATTCAAGATCTGACATCTCCATGCACTGCCTAACACCAATCCAAGCATTTTTAATCATTTGATTTCTCAATTATCCTGAAAGGTGCCACTGAAAACTCAAGGATTTGTTAACATCAATGCTCAGCCACACACAAAGCAGGCATTGAAGAAAAACAATCTCACCTGCAGTCTGATTAGCAGACACTGATGGTCCTTCAGGACTGGATGACTGAAATGGCAGCTCTGTAGTATCTTGACCTTGTTCTCCACTGCCTGTGTCCTTGGACATTCCTGTGAAAAATGATGATAATTTAACTAAGTATTGAGGACAACCTTAGAGAGACAACAAATAAAAGAAAAAAGCAACATGTTCTTATTGGGGAAAAACTGATGGAAGCCAGACATCAATTAAAACCAAGATCAGCCAGAAAAAACATTGTTGATAGTTGATGTAATAAAATATCAACCCAAGTGAAAGAAACATGATTTTTCCCCAAAAAAAACATCCTTTCAGCTCACTTTGGGAAAACCTCAAATCACTTTCAGGCTTGTGCCCATCTTTTCATGTTTGTGATCCAGTTCCCATCTGCAAACTATGTCAACGCCCTTGAAGGATTGTAACTCAGCCTGGCATAAACTATGCATGTTTGCTGTGTGTCTGTGACACAGCCTTTGGTAGATATCAGGCATGACTGCTTCACAATTTTCAATTTCAGAAGATATGTAGGCAACTTCATGCCATGGAACATCAAAATTTTAAGTAATGAATTCAGAAGGAAATATAGCAGTCATTCATTTCATATTTATAGGCATCACACGCAATGCAACCACAGAAATCTACAGGGAGACAGTGTAGAGTATGCATGGCTTTCTACACCCATAATTATTTGTGCACTCAAGTGTACATTATTTACTCAACATCTGTTTTTTTCTTTAACAACATTTCAGGCTAGGTTGGCTTAGGTTAGGATATTTTATTTGAAAATTATTCCCAAAACAATAATTGTCTTGCAATTTTTTTATTCTTAAATAATAATTTTTTTCTTACATGGAAGGTTAGGCCAGGTTAGGCCATGCCATTTCACTTCCTTCATAATTTCAAATCAAATATTACTTTTTATGCTATATTACCCAACTTGAAGCCCGTTTTGGATATTTTGCTTCCAAGCTGAAAAGTATGCATCTACAGAGGAAATGAGTGGTCACATCATATCAAGCACATTCATAAACACTGCATTGAAAAAAAAGAAATTCCAAGAAATCAAAAATACCTTAAACCACAAATTTATCTATATTCATTTTGAAAACTTTTGCAAAAAAGGTGTTGATTAAAATATTTGAAATTGTGCTTCTTCAAAAACAGCTTGGGCTAGATTAGCTTTCTGACTTTTCAAATTCAGATAACATTTCCTTAAAACTGGATGTCTCAACTGCACATCTCATCTGACTTCTTCTGATTTACATGTTAATCCTGCTGCCATATAAACCACCATATAATAAAGTTCATGCATCCCCTCACATTGAAGCATGGTTATCAAGTTTCAAGATGAGGGCCATATAATTTTGAAATTCAATTTCTCTTACATAGGAAAGGCAAGTTGTTTTAGACTGACTGTAGAACTGTTTGCAGACATATCCACTTCGCCTCCTTGGCTAATCAAGAACTACCTAGGTAGGTACCTACGTTCAGAATAGGTTCTGTTCAAGTTCTTACCTTGGAGCCAAGACTGCCATTTGCCGCCAACACCAAAACTTGAATTCTTTAGAATAGTGGGCAATCCTTTGTGTTTGGTGTCCACGTGCCTCTTCAGGTTCCTCCTTTCACCATTGAAAGTGCAGTTCGAATGTCCACAACGAACATTCATACGTGACGGAGGTCGACCCATGCCTGCCATCCGATAATACAGGCACAGAGCAGAAGGGCACGCACGTGAGCCAGTTTCGTCGCAAGCGCGTCACCGGTTGTAACACGTTCTAAGGAAGCTGAAAAAAATGAAATTCAGGAGACAGGCAATAAGAGCTAAACTCTCATCCAAATCAAAGGAAGCTAGGCCGTACGGGGATTTCGTTTTTCTCCCGGGTGGCAACTCTTGCCAACTGGAGGGTGTCTCCCCACAGCCAAGGAGTCAGGCAATAAGAGCTGAAATCCCATCCAAATCAAGGCAATCTAGTCCGTACAGCGATTTCGTTTTCGCGCCAGGTAACAACTCTTACGAATTGGAGACTGCCTCCCCACAGCCAAGGACACGAGTATTAAATTAAACATACTGTTGTATTATGTTAATCATTGCATCAATTATTCCATAGAAGCATGAATATATCGTTCTGGAATGGAAAAGTAGGTTGAGTGCTGACTACGCCTTCGCTTAGTACTGTCTCCTGAGTACTTTGTTAAGCAAATGTTCTGTCTCCTACTCGGGTAGTCGAGTAAGCAGTTTTTTCACCTCTGAGCTTGCACCCCTTCCAGCTCAACGAACTCCTCCAATTAGACGACTCGCAGTTCTTCACTTGGAGTCTTTTTACGGACCTCCGCTTTTTACGTGCAGCGCAGCTCCTGGTGCATTGAAGGTCGTATATATATTTTATTCCTGATGACTTCCTCACTTTTGTATGATACATTCCTATTTATTGCCCCAAGCATTCTTAGTGCCTTCTTCCTGGCTTCTTTGGTCTGTTCTGATGCCCCCAATTTTGTGTTCAAAATAACACCTAAGTCCTTCTCCTGCTGAGTCACAGATAGTACTTGGCCATCCATCAAGTACGGAGCCTGGATATGCTGCCTACCTACATGCATGATTTTGCACTTATCAAAATTAAATTTCATTTTCCATTTTTCGGACCACTTCACAAGCTCGTCTAAGTCTTTCTGCAGCAATACCTGCTCATTGTGCCCTGTTATTGCCCTAAAGACATTCAAATCATCTGCAAATTTCAAAACCTTACTGCTTAGGCCACTTTCAATGTTATTTACAAACACAATGAACAATAGTGGTCCCAGTACTGACCCCTGGGAGACTCCACTAAGAACATTTTGCCATGATGACTTTGTACCATTTAGCACCACTCTCTGCTGTCTATCTGAAAGCCACCACTCTATCCATTTTAGGATGTTACCTGCAATACCATGGACCTGAAGCTGCATCATTAACCTGTAGGAAAGTCCTATATTGGCACGCGAAAGTCTAGCAACCTCGTCGTTTGCGATAACCACAGTCACGAAAGCACCAGTTCGTTTAGCTGCCCTGTATTGCCTGCAGCACTCGCACAATCACACGAGACCGACAGACACCGTACAGTACTTTCTCCTCTGAAGGTAAGCCGTGATACTGCCTTCCCTATGAATTTAGAAGCCGAATTTAGTTGGGAAGCACGCGCACGCAACAGCGGTCCGCTCGCTAGGAGAATTCAAGCCCGACTCTGGAGGCCGCACGGCCGCTAGTCACGTCTGAAAACCCCCGGCCACAGATTGGGCGTTGAGCCAGAACCGCCCATTGATGTCACATCCATCTTCTAGAAGCTTCTACGGAAGTGGCTTTGCCTTTAGTGAAGGGTACTATGTGATACTTACGGTACCCTATTTTACAGTTACTATTACGGTATACTTTTACAATCGGAGAGCTTACGGGATTATACCAATTACGGTTATGGGACAGCCAAACGTATAACTTTATGTGAACTGGGTGTGGTACCGGCTGCACAGTATTGAGGTCACATCTCTGGCGCCGGGATGACTGCCGGAGAGGGGAGGGGAAGGTACAAGGCCCAGTGAACGGCCCCGTTGGAGCGGTGGCTGCTTTACGTCGGCATCAGACAGGCGGACGCCGTCTAGGTGCCTGAGACTTGTCGCGCCATGAACGGAGGGGGAACGGGGCTGAATTTATGGGATCAAGATGCTCACAAACGAACTCTCTTACAACACAGCGAGAGGTCCGAAAGGTCGGATCATTTCCCAGATTGATCCTGAGCTTCCACTTAGACATATCACGGCCTTCTACAATCACATACGAATCAACAAACACTTACGATACGACAACAATTTAATACATGTCAGATGACATACAGTTCTAAGTGGGTTAGTCTAGGAGGTTTATAAGGGTTACCCATTCGCTGATCCATGGTAGTAAACTAAACAATGTTCCTAATATACTAAACACAAATACAATTTTCCGTAAACATTTTGCCGATCACTGTCGCGCGCGCACTGCTAAATGTTCAGTCCGGTTCGGGAAGGGGATGTCTGAGCATGGCCGACCTTGCCATCTCAGACTGGATGCCGCCCGGGGTGCGACACTCGACGCGGCCGCGTTCACTTGACGGCCCTGCGGCAGTTACCGCATGTCACTATCGGACTGAGTCACTGGTCAGGGACACAACCCTGCCAACTGCGACGTCTCTCCATACACTTATGGAAGATTATGTCGCGTTCGATCATGTCCAGCTGCGAGAGCGGACGGTGATTCATCCAATCACCGCGGTAGCTTCCGGTCTACCACGCGCTAGTTCGGCTGAGTCATCCATATGACCGCCCACTGCACCGGCAGTGGCGGTGCTCGGGGACGGTGCTCGTCAGCACCGCTCCGTGGTGGCGCTCGTCAGCGCCCGTAGCGGCGACGCTCGCATCCGCAGCGGGGCGCTCAGGTTGCAGCGGCCCGCTCGGCCCCTCGGCGGCGCTCGCTGACGCCGAGCCAACGGCCCAGTCGTTGAACTGGCCGGGTACAACGGCCGCTGGTGGGTCGTGTTGCAGGTACATCCTGTGTACCTCTGCGGGAGGTGGCCGCAGGTGGTCCACCTGCGGTGTCCTGTGGCAGCCGGCGTGACCGTCTCGTCACGTCCGGTCGTCAGCTCAGGTCCGTGCTGTCAGCTGCGGTGTCGGCGTGAGGCGTGTCCGATCGACGGTCCTGCGGGAACTGGCGTGACAGACTCGTCACGCCCGAGTGTCAAGTCGTGCTGGCTCAGGTCCAGGTCCAGGACGGATGACGATGATGTCTTCACCGAGCGGGAAGGGTTGGATGGTTTGGATTGCATTGCGGGTTCCAGGTACAAAACTCGGTTCAAAGATGTGGAAGCATAGGTCTGGGGTTGGATTTTGACCACAAATACATGTTACTAACAGTTGACAATATGTCACACAAGACATCAGGATAGGTGAGATCACAACGTCACATCAACATCATTACGCCCATATGGGGTTCCATCACAAGGTGTTGCACGCACCACATCCATCACATCGGCACTCGGGCCGGTAGGTGGCGTTACTCGTCACCGTTGGTGGCGCCACTGCGTCAACACAACAAGACAGTTACATGTTCACATGAAGCGTCTCACTGGTACACTTCGCGACATATTTACTAGAGCCGTTACGTAAGCATCGATTTAAACATCATCATTTGTAATTTGAACTGCTTCCTCATTGAATCATTTTGCATCTCCACAAAGCTTGCAAAGGCGTTTACTTTAGTAGTCGTGACGTCGACTCGGTCGATATCAGCTTCGTAATCAGTGGAAGTAGCGGAGTCATCGTGAATTTGAAGTTTGCATGGAGGGCGATCGTCGTCAGATGATTCCATCAAAAGTCGTTTTTCAGGGACTGGCCTCACTGGGCTTTCAGTCGAATCCTGCACGCGTTTTGCTAATTCTGAAAGCGGAATTTCATCTTCCGATTCGCTTATTGGAGGTTTCGGACGTTTCGCCAATTACGATTGTGAAGTTTCAGGGTCTGAATCACTGGACACAGGTAAGGGTCGTTTTAAGCGCTCTGCTAATTCTGCAAGGGGTAAATTGTCTTCTGAATCGCTCGAAGAGGGGAGTGGTCTTTGGTTTCGTTCCGCTGGTTCCGAAAATGGGGCGTCGTCGTCTGACGCACTGGTCGACGGCAACGGTCTTTTGTTTGTCTGGACTGGTTCAGACAGAGGAATGTCTGTCTCAGTGTCACTCGATACCGGTGGGGACCCAGCTACATCTGCTGACGGGATGAGAGGTGATCTCTCTGGCAGGTCAGACTCGACCGGCGGTGGCTGCACCGAGCCAGGCACGGGCTCTGTCAACTCAGCGGTTTCATCATCCTTTGTTCTCTGTGGGCTGCATACATCCATGGGCCAATCCTCACAGGGACTGTAGTCAGGGCCGACCTCGGCCCGTCTGGCTGACCTAAAAGGCTGCACTCGTTCAGGGACAGCACCATCTACCTTTGACATTTTCTCTGGATACTTCTGGTTCACTGGTTCGTCGTGGTCCTTGGTGGGTTCCCATGCTGTGTTCGGGTCGGCTAGTCGTAGTTTCTGTGCATGCACCAACCGGGTCTTACCAGAGGTCTGATTTCTGATCACATAATTAACTGGGCTCGTCTGCTTGACAATCCGAAAATATGGTTTCCAAGGCAACGAGAACTTTGACGACTTGCCAGGCTGTACAGTTGTGTCATACTAATACACGGGATCTCCAATTTTGAAATTTTGTGGCTTGGCTTTGCGGTCCGCGTACTCACGGTTCCGTTCATGGCTCTCCACAATGTGAGTCTTTACATGGCTGTACGCTTCATGTAAATTTGACAGCATTTTTGGGACATAGTCTTCTCCGTAATATTTCATTTTGGGCTGGAGCAAATTGTCCATGGGGAGAATGGGGTCTCTGCCGTACAGTGTGAAGAATGACGAGATGGTTCCAGAGCATCCAATGTTAGCGGTCCGATAGGCGGCAAGAGTTGCGGGAATTTTCGTGTCCTAATCATCCTGATTTTTGTTGATTGTTTTTGCCAATATGTCGTGTTGGCACCAATAGTACCTCTCGCATCGTCAGTTACTTTGTGGCCTATATGCACTGGTGGTGATATAGCGAATATTCAAACAAGTTTCCAGCTCGTCTACAACGGCATTTCTGAATTCTGTTCCGTAGTCCGAAAGTATCACGCGTGGACATGAGTGGCGTGGGATGATTTCTTCCATAAGGATTTTCGCGACGGTATGGGCATCCTTTCGCTTAGTGCAAAAACTTTCCGGCCAAGAAGAAAACAAGTCGATGATCGTGATGACATAACGGTTACCTTGTTATGTTTCTGGGTGTGGTCCACACGTGTCAATCGCAATCATTTCAAAGAGATAGTGAGGTACTGGCATCTCCTGCATCGGAGCTGGGCCTGCTTGGGCTTTGCGTCCTGTGCAAGGCACGCAAGCTTTGAGGTAGGCCACTGTGTCTCTCCACATTCCATTCCAATAGTACCTGAATTAAAGCTTTTCGTACGTTTTGGTGAGTCCCATGTGTCCTGCAAAGAAACCATCGTGCATCTCCTTCAATACTTCCTGTCTCAGGGATTTTGGCATGCATAGTTGTAAGCCTGGAAATGGTCCACAGCAAGGTCCGTCGCTAATTTTGTAGATCAGTTTGTCCAATTCCATGTAACGCAAAACGATGTCCCGATAATCTGAGTGATTTTTGTCATTCATGATTTTCCGAATATTTGCTATTTCCTCATCGGCACTCTGCAGTTCCGCTATATTCTCCAATTTCACTAGTACTTCCTTAAATTTTACCTCTCTGCTCAGGTCTTCCTCTGGTTTTCTGAATTCAGTGTGACTGAGACCACCCATTGGTACATGGTCTGAATCTATGACATTCACGTCTTGGTCAGTTTCGTGCATTCTACTGAGGTGGTCAGCCACGATATTTTTGCTTCCTTTAATGTATATGATTTCGCAGTCGTGCTCTGAAAGCATGATCGCCCATCTCTGCAACATGGGATTTTTCATTTCTAACAGGTTCAAAAAAGTAAGTGGACGGTGATCGGTCAGAATGGTGAATTTCGATCCAGGCAAATATTGGCGTAATTTTTGCACACTCCACACACACGCATAGGCCTCTTTCTGGACCAATGGCCCCTTCCGTTGTGTCTCATTTAACTGTTTCGACAGGTACTGTACCACTCTTTCACCTTCTCCGTGTTCCTGCACTAACACGGCTCCAACTGCTTCCTGGGAGGCATCCGTGTATAATTTGTACTCTTTCGTGATGTCGGGATATGCCAGCACGGGTGCGGTAGCTAATTTTTGTTTCAGAGTTTCAAAAGCAAGCTCACACTCGTCTGTCCAATCAAATCGGGCATGTTTCTTTGTGAGGTTTCTAAGTGGCGTGGAGATTTTGCTGAAGCTGGGAGTGAAGCGACGGTAGTATGAACACATACCGATGAATGAGCGGACTCCCTTAACATTGGTCGGGGCTGCCATATGTTGAATCGCTTCCACCTTCTCGCAAGGGCGTCGCCACCGGGGGGCAGGGGGGCAGTTGCCCCCTGTCGTGAGACTGGGGGGGGCGCCGCCCCCTGAAATTTGAGGAGGCCCCTATCCGGAAATGCACAGGAAAAAAGTGAGCAAGGAGGCCGACGAGACATGAGAGGAGGCCCCAAGACGTGAGAGGAGGCCCCTAATTCGAAGAAGGAGTCACCTAGGGGAAGGTAGCAGGCCCCAGAAATTAAGAGAGTGCCAACAATTGGCACGGAGGCCACCAGGAATGCAAAGGAGGCCCCCAGGATTGAAAAGGAGGCCCCCGTGATTACAAAGGAGACCCACATGATTACAAAGGAGGCCCCCATGATTGCAATAGAGGCCCCCAGGATTGCAAAGGACTCCAGGATTGCAAAGGAGGCCTCCATGATTGCAAAGGAGGCCCCAGGATTCCAAAGGAGACCCCCAGGATTGCGAAGGATGCCTCCAGGCTAGCGAAGGAGGCCCCCCAGGATTGAAAAGGAGGCCCCCAGGATTGTAATGGAGGCCCCCCAGGATTGAAAAGGAGGCCCTCAGGATTGCAAAGGAGGCCCCAGGATTGCAAAGGAGGCCCACATAATTGCAAAGGAGGCCTCCAGGATTGCTAAGGAGGCCCCCATGATTGCAAAGGAGGCCCCTGTGATTACAAAGGAGGCCCCCATGATTGCAATGGAGGCCCCAGGATTGCAAAGGAGGCCACCAGGATTTCGAAGGAGGCCCCCAGGATTGCAAAGGAGGCCCCAGGATTGCAAAGGAGGCCACCAGGATTGCAAAGAGGCCCCCAGGATTGCAAGGGAGGCCCCAAGGATTGCAAAAGACTCCAGGATTACAAAGGAGGCCCTCATGATTGCAAAGGAAGCCCTCATGATTGCAAAGGAGGCCCCCCTGATTGCAAAGGAGGCCCCCAGGATTGCAAAGGAGGCCCCCATGATTGGAAAGGAGGCCTCCAGGATTGCAAAGGAGGCCTCCAGGATTACAAAGGAGGCCCCCAGGATTGCAAAGGAGGCCCCCAGGATTGCAAAGGTCTCCAGGATCGCAAAGGAGGCCCTCAGGATTGCAAAGGAGGCCCCAGGATTGTGAAGGATGCCTCCAGGCTAGCGAAGGATGCCTCCAGGCTAGCGAAGGAGGCCCCAGGATTGCAAAGGAGGCCCCATGATTACAAAGGAGGCCCCCAGGATTGCGAAGGAGGCCCCCAGGATTGCAAAGGAGGCCCCCAGGATTGCAAAGGAGGTCCCAGGATTGCAAAGGAGGCCCCAGGATTGCGAAGGAGGCATCCAGGATTACAAAGGAGGCCCCCAGGATTGCAAAGGAGGCCCACAGGATTGCAAAGGAGGTCCCAGGATTGCAAAGGAGACACCCAGGATCGCAAAGGAGGACTCCAGGATTGCAAAGGAAACCCCCAGGATTGCAAAGGAGACTCCCGTGATTACAAAGGAGAACCCCATGATTGCAAAGGAGGCCCCCAGGATTGCAAAGGAAGCCCCCAGGATTACAAAGGAGGCCCCCAGGATTGCAAAGGAGGCCCACATGATTGTCAAGGAGGCCTCCAGGATTGCAAAGGAGGCCCACAGGATTATCAAGGAGGCCCCCTGGATTGGAAAGGAGGCCTACAGGATTGTCAAGGAGGCTATCACATCAAATATATCACATCAAGACCTTTAAAATAATAGAACTCGATGTCGAAAAGTTCACACCGAGACTCGATCGAATGGACCCCAGCATCGGAAAATTAAGAACAGTTCCGGCAAAAATTACCCGGAGGGCTTTTATACTCTGAAAGGTGCCATCGGCTGAACAAAAAGCTCATTCGGTGGCCGCAGTGGCATATCAAAGGGGCAAATGCCCCCTCCCTCCTAAGAGGGATATGCTCCCAAGAATCGAGCCGAGGCCCCCAAAAGTCGCGCTGGGGCCACAAAAATTCGCGTCGGTCCACCAGAATTCGCGTAGGGGCTCCAAGTAAATGCGGCGGGCCCCCGAAAACTCGCTCCGAGGCCCGAAAATCTGCAACAGGAACCGCCAAGATCGCGTTGGGGCCACAGCTAAGTACAACGCGCCCCGCAAACTCGAACCGGTCCCACCAAATATCGCGCTCGGACCCATAATTCCCATCGGTAGTACCACAAATTTTGTCTGGGCATCAAAAATTCACGTCGGGCTGCCAACAATTGGCGTCTAGGGCTCCACATAAGCACCGTGTGACCCCCAAAGTCGCATCGGTATCCGAAAAAGAAATCCGGAGCCCTCCAAAATAAGGAGGGATTAAAAAAAAAGTCCGGGTCAGGAAGATGGTTCCGGAGCACCGAACATATCATCAGATGCCTTGAAAAATCGCGTACGGCATCGAAAAACATCCCGGAGCTCGAAGAAAATCGAGGTGAGATGGAAAAACATGGCGCCAGGGACTCGAAAAATGAGACCGAGATCCGGAATTTAAAGAAAATTCAGAAGTCCACAAAAATCGCGTTGACCCCAGATAACTGGCGTTGGGTCCCCGGAACCACGCGCCTGGGCGCGATAAGTTGCGCTAAGACCCAGAAATATCGCACCGAAGACCCAAAATCGTAATGGGCCCCACAAATGTGCGTCAGAAACCCCAAATAAACACAGCGGGACCCTAAGAGCACAACGAGGACCGAAAATGTAACTGGCCCTCCAAAGCGCAGTCTCGCAAAAAGCGACAGGGCCCTAAAACATGCGTTGCAGCCATAAATAAATATAGCGGGAACTCTAAAAAAAAAACACACAAAAAACACCGGAAGCTCTCAAGGCACACAGGGGCCATGCGACCGCACAAGAGCCTGAAAACAGGCTGGGGTCGCAATAAGCAACATGGTCCCAGAACGAACAAAAATACCGGGCACTAAATAAATACATTGAGATCATTGAAAGCGCCCCGACAACTAATAAAAATCATCGGTGCACAAAGAAGCAACAAAACCCTAAAACGAGCAGGGGTTTCGAAAATGCATTGGGCCTCTAACAAAAATGGATTGGAGCCCTAAGACACATCCGTAGACGAAGAAATACGAAACGGGTCCAAAGAAGTACACTCAGACAGGGCCTCGGTTCGGTAGCCAACCTGGAAGCATGTTTAATCAAAGATATGAGGTGCATCAAAGCTCAGCGGGTATCCGCATTTCTTCATCATAAAATATGAGACGTGGGGAACTAATGATCGATTTTAAGTAATCGAATTTTCGCAGCGAACGCCCATACAAAGCATTTCATCACGTCAGATAACGCGCAAGTCTATCATGTGGCAGCAATTAGCAAAGCGTAAAAGGCCCAGCAGAATCCGTAGCATCGCGCGAAGTGTGGCGAATGCGCCGAATGCGCAAGATGGGCGTGCACATGCACTAACGTTGGCGTCGTGGCGACCGGGCACTATGAACTGGAATGTCTGAAATTGGTAAATTTTACATTTTAAAGTGATCTGTGTAGGTGTATTTTCAGCAGTGCAAGGTGACTTATCAAGGGATACCAAAAGAATACATTCGAACAGGATGGGGAGCCAGGGTTGAAATCCAACGAATCAGAAACGATAGTGGTAGATTAGGCCCCTCGACAGGATAATTTAGTTGCTGTATGACCAACGCAGTCGATGCGCCCGTAAGCCCAAATAACCAACCAGGATAATTTAGTTGGTCACTAATTATTTTATATAAAAATGTCCCCTTTGACAAAATAGTGGTCGAAATCGAAAGACTTTTTATTGAGTAGGTGGACCCCTCCAAATACGTTTGCCCCCCTCCCCTTGACGCAAATATAGGTACGTCACTGGCACTAGCGGATCCAGGGGGGGCATTCCGGCCATGGCCCCCCCCAAGCGCTTCAAAGGGGGGCCATAGTGTCTTTTCCCCCCCCCAAACCAATAAAAGTAAACTAAATTAAAATGCAGTAACCTTTGCTGAGGTTAAAAAATAGCTTTCCGGGTGAAATAATCTCCAATTTTAAAGGTATTTTGTTATGATTGTTTGGAAGTCCAATATGGTAGCATAGTAGATTCTGACGCATCGAGGGTTCTATGCTGTTGAAGTTCTGCTTACAGCAAGAGATGACGAAATCAGCAGTTTCATTATTCCTTCGTCAGATAGGTTCATGAAGTTTGCTTAGCCAGTAACGGGCAAGCGGACCCAGTGAGCCAGATTTCGAAAGCGGAATTTGAACAGGATGTTTTGTGCGAGTGACCAGTTGAGCCCAGTTAAGCAACATGTTTCGTATGTTGGTGTTTGGGTTGCTAAGATGAAGAGACAGGCTACATTCACTAGCGGATCCAGGGAGGGGCCATTCCGGCCATGGCTCCCCCGAAGCGCTTAAAAGGGTCTTTTGGCCCCCGAAACCAACGGAAGTAAACTGAATGAAAATGCAGTAACCTTTGCCGAGGTTAAAAAATATCGTCTGGATGAAAGTATCTCCAATTTTAAAGGTATTTTTATCATTGTTTGGAAGCCAATATGGTAGCATAGTACATTCTGACACGCATCGAGGGTTCTATGCTGCTCAAGTTCTGCTTGCAGCAAGAGTTGAGCACGAACGTTGACGTGGTACAAGACGTTGAACGTGAACATGAACGTTTTGGTAAACAAGAACACAAATCCCGTAACTTAGAAGCGGTGGAGGTAGGCTGGGGCCCCTACACAGGAAATTATGTTGTTATTAATTATTATTGTAAAAAATGGGTCCATTTGACAAATAGTGGTAGAAATCCGATGCTTTTAACCAAAAATAGTGGGAGAATGGACACCCTCCAAATCCCTTCGACCCCTCCTCTGATGCAATTCCTAAGTACGCCACTGGGGGAGGGGGAGGGGGGGCTGACGCCGAAAACCGATAGTTGCCCCCCCCCCCAAACCGGTGGGCTAGATCCGCCAGTGCGTTTGCATATTTATACCCTGGTATGGCTCAGTTCTTAGAGGAAAAAAAAGATTCTTGATATTGCGCTTTGCGTAAATGATGCACCATGCCAAGAACAAACAAGACATCAATATGAAGCCATGTTCCCCATTCTGGAACCATACTAAGAGCCTAAAATAGCAATAGGAGGCCCTAACATAGTGGAGGCCCCCTTTCGGGAGCAGGAGGCCCCCTATCAATATTGCCCCCCTGGAAGAATTTCGTGGCGACGCCACAGCCTTCTCGGGGTTTGGCTTGATGCCAGAGGCTGACACTAGGTGTCCCAAGTACTGTACTCTTTCTTTCAAGAAGTCACATTTCGACAGTTTTAGTTTCAATTTCGCTTTTCGCAGTCGGCGGAAAACCTCTTCCAGATGGGCCAAATGTTCGTCAAACGTTTTGGAGTAGACTATTATGTCATCGATGTAGGCGGTTGCAAACTGATTTTGAATTCTGGACAGCACTTTGTTCATCAATTCTGCAAATTTTGAGGGTGCATTGCAAATTCCGAATGGCATTTTGCGAAAGTTACACAGGCCCATAAAACAAGTGAATGCTGTTTTGGGAATACTCTCCTCGGACATCGGGATTTGCCAATAACCAGCTTTCAGGTCCAAGGACGAAAAGAAGTTCGCACCTCCCAGAGAGGCCAGAATGTCCTCAATTAGCGGGAGTGGGTAGCTATTTTTCTTGGTCACCTTGTTTAGTTTTCTGAAGTCAATCGCGAATCGGTTACCTCCATCCTTTTTGCGAACGATCACGATCGGGGCGGCCCAAGGACTGTCTGAGTCCTCAATGATACCAGCGTCTAACATCACTTTAATTTGTTCCTCTACGTATTTTCGCTGAGAGAATGGGGTTTTGTAAGGAGCTTGTCGGATCGGCGAGTTGTCTCCAGTGTCAATGTCCATTTTGATGACATGAGTCGTTCCAAGATCTGCGTCAGTCTCGGCAAATAAGTCACTGTTAGCACGTAACAGTTGTTCTAGTCTGTCCTTGTCTGCACCAGTCAGGTGAGGCAGCTTGGCTTGATCAAGCGGGTCAGAGGGAGCGGTTGGCGGTGTCAGTTCAATGTCCTGTGTCATGTCAATCAGGTTTTCCAAGTCAGAATCGTCTATAGTCTCAGCGAATGCAATCACCTGCTCTGGGTGCAAGGATAAATCACAAGTAGTGGTATTGACAATTCGCACTGGTACGCGTTTGTGTTGGTCAGGCTTCGCTATTATTTCGGCTATGAACAAGCCAGGTTCCTCAGAGATCAGCGGCATCTTATCCAACGAGTGTACATGACAGTTTTGATCGACTAGTTGGACACGGCTGATGAAGGCTGGGCATTCCACGACAGTGTTGGCGGGAATGTGAACTCTTTCCTTGACTCGTACGAGTGAGCTCGTTAGTTCACTGTTCTGTTTTTGCGGTCTGAGAGGAATCATGTTTCCTTCGATGCAGAGGGCTTTCTTCTCAAAATATAATTTCGCTCCAAACTTCGTCAAAAAATCATTCCCCAACATGCACTCCTGTTTTAGGTCCTCTACAATTTGAAATTCGAATTGTTTTCGGAATTTGCTCATCTCCACTATGAAGGTTCCAACTCCAATGTTTTTCAGGCGATGGCCACTGGCGGATATCAGTGGCATGCAATCTCGTCGGTCCTGTGATAATTTTACAATATTTTTCTCCGCGATTTTATCAAATATTTTTTTTCGAAATCAACGATATGTCGGCTCCCGTGTCCACGAGAGAATAGGCTCTCTGGTTACCGATGTGAAGCCATGCCATAGGCGTTTTTGCCTTGATATGAACTTGTTGGATGCGTGCCAACCTTTGTTTACGTTTTTCAGGGTCGCGTTTTTTCTGATATTCTTCCTCTGTTTTCTCGGTATTTCCTCTGTCTGAATTTGCTCAGCTCCATCACCGTGGTCAGTCGCGACAGAGCTCATTAGTTTTCCGCCTGGCTAATTGGCCGAGAGCGGCATCGTTTTCCAATGTAACCAATTTTGGCACACCTGATACAGATGGGTCTACCATCGGGAGTCCAGCGGTAAGCTGGGTGCTGGTCGGTGTTGGGTGGTGCTCTCCATACTCTGGGGCCCATAGGAGGTCGTGGTTGCGGTGGTCCATAGGACGGTCCTAACTGAGGTGGTCCATATTGCGGTCCTGGCTGAGGTGGTCCATAGCGTGGTCCTGACTGAGGTGGTCCATAGTGCGGTCCGGACTGAGGTGGTCCATAGTGCGGTCCTGCCTGATAATTTCGTGGCGGACGTGGGTAACGTGGGTAGGTGGGATGGAACACCCGTGGTCCAGGCTGGGGTTGGTTCTCCCTGGGTGGCTTCTGAGTTTCTAGCTTGGTTGCCGCAAATTTGTCCACCGATTGGCCTATTGCCATAACAAGTTTTTCCAATTTCTCCACCTTGTCCTCTCCTGTGTCTGGATGATTTGAGTCGACTTCCATCGGCTCCTGCCTTTGCACGCCTCTGCATACCTCGATTACTCTGTCTACCTTCTGTTCCTTCACTGCAAACTGGATGGCTTCCTCCAGGGTCCGGAAGTTCTGTCTGTACAGCTTGTTTGCCAATGAGCTACTTTGGACACCTTTGTTAAAAATATCAATGAGATTTTCCTGAACCGAGGAATTTTCGATATCTGGGTAAGCTTCCCGTGCCAGTGCGATTAATTTCTCACCGAAATTCTGCACAAGATCTCTATTTTGGCGTAATTTTCGCAAACCCTCCTGAGCGCATTTCTTATCCGAGAGGTCCGAATATCTTTCCCGCGTGACTTGTTTTATTTGAGCCCACGTCATGAGTGGTTGTTCCGTGAATACGCGCTGCATAAACTCGGCGGCAGGTCCAGTGAGCGTTTTGATGCAAATGATCTGCATCTGTTCGTCATCCATGCTGAAGTTAATTCGCTCAAGTTGCCTTATCCATTCAATTAATTTGTTGTGACCATCTCCGGAAAAAGGTTTGACGTTCTGTGTCATCCTTTGTGCCCGCATCTCCGAACGAATTTTGTTGAAGCACTCCGCCAATCTATCAGTAGAAATCTCAGTCATAATTAATTACGTTAAGTTACGCTATATTTTTCAAAATTATTCGCTCACTTTTGTGGAGATTTCTATGTTTCAAATTCGGCTCGATGTTCACACAGTAGTTCCCACACACAGTATTCAGAACACGGTACGTATACAGCACAATTATGCAATTTTAAAAACCGTTTTAGGTGGTCAAAATCCAAAAATAGTATTTTTAAAAGGAAGGATTTTGCTCGGACTTACGTAAATGAAGCGGAAGACGTTCTCTTGCTCGTCCGTGCTGAAACGGCGTGATTGAAGGTCCAGTTGGTGTTGTTCTAGTTGGGCTTGCAGAAGGTCGAAGAAAATTTCGCAGAAAGTTTCGCAAAAAGTTTCGCAAAAAGTTTCGCAAAAAAGTTTCGCAAGACGTTTTCCGAAAAATCCGGGTCACGGCACCGCTTGTAGGAAAGTCCTATATTGACACGCGAAAGTCTAGCAACCTCGTCGTTTGCGATAACCCCAGTCACGAAAGCACCACTTCGTTTAGCTGCCCTGTATTGCCTGCAGCACTCGCACAATCACACGAGACCGAAAGACACCGTACAGTACTTTCTCCTCTGAAGGTAAGCCGTGATACTGCCTTTCCTATGAATTGAGAAGCCGAATTTAGTTGGGAAGCACGCGCACGCAACAGCGGTCCGCTCGCTAAGAGAATTCAAGCCCGACTCTGGAGGCCGCACGGCCGCTAGTCACGCCTGAAAACCCCCGGCCACTGATTGGGCGTTGAGCCAGAACCGCCCATTGACGTCACATCCATCTTCTACAAGCTTCTACGGAAGTGGCTTTGCCTTTAGTGAAGGGTACTATGTGATACTTACGGTACCCTATTTTACAGTTACTATTACGGTATACTTTTACAATCGGAGGGCTTACGGGATTATACCAATTACGGTTATGGGACAGCCAAACGTATAACTTTATGTGAACTTGGTGTGGTACCGGCTGCACAGTATTGAGGTCACATCTCTGGCGCCGGGATGACTGCCGGAGAGGGGAGGGGAAGGTACAAGGTCCAGTGAACGACCCCGTTGGAGCGGTGGCTGCTTACGTCGTCATCAGACAGGCGGACGCCGTCTAGGTGCCTGAGACTTGTCGCGCCATGAACGGAGGGGGAAGGGGGCTGAATATATGGGATCAAGATGCTCACAAACTAACTCTCTTACGAACTGTTTATGAGGTACCTTGTCAAAGACCTTGCTAAAGTCAAGATATGCTACATCAACCTGATTTCCCTTATCAAATTGTTCTGTAGCAAAATTAAGAAAGTCCAAGAGATTTGTGAGACACGATCGCCCTTTTCTAAACCCATGTTGAGTATATTGAATCAATCTGTTTCCTTCCAGAAAACTAACTATTATATCCTTGATAATTGATTCAAGTACCTTGCAGATTAGGGATGTGAGGCTTACTGACCTATAGTTTTCAACTTTCCCTCTTCTCCTTTCTTGAAAATAGGAACTACATTTGCCCTTTTCCTATCTGTTGGAATTTCATTTTGTGAAACTGATCTACAAAATATTATACTAAGTGGAATTGCCAGTTCCTTTTCAGCTTCCCGCAATATCCTAGCTTAAATTCCATCAGGTCCTGCTGCCTTGTTTGGCTTTATTTTCCTGATACAATTCAAAACAACATCACTATCAATGAAATCAACATCATGTAACTGATCACCTGTCACTGAGCTGTGGTTCACAGTTGGCAGATTAGTCACATCCTCCAATGTAAACACTGATTTAAACTGCTTGCTCAGTTCCTCAACCATCTCACCATCCTCACTCAACATAATCCCATCTACTTCCAGTGGACCAATTGTGCTTGAAACTTTACTTAGCTTGTAGAAACTAAATAACTTTTTACTGTCCCCATTACAGTTCCTAGCCAGATCCAATTATTTTGCTTGCTTTGCTGCTCTGGTTTTCTGCTTCACAGCGTCTCTAGCTTTTTGATACAACCTTAGATTTACTATATTTGAAGCTTCCTTAGATACTCTAAATGCATCTTTCTTAGCCTTAATTGCTTTTGTCACATCTGGTGTAAGCCATGCTGGCTTTCCTACCCTTATTTTGCGGCTTTGCTTTTGGGGGACATGTCTAATCTGAATTTCCTTCAAGTAAGATTTGAACTTTTCCCACATTTCACAGGCATTTAAATCGGAGAATTCTTCTTCCCATTGTATGGCACTTAAAGCCACTCGCATGCAGTCAAAGTCTGCCCTGTTAAAATTTGGAACCTTTGACAAATTATCCTTGCTTGTTCTTGCTACGTGTGCCTTGAATCTTACTACATTATGGTCACCTCTTCCCAGAGTTTCTCCTACAGTCAAGTTTTGAACTAAATCATTTAAATCCGAGAATACACGGTCCAAGAATGAGCCCTGCCTAGTTGGTTCTGTTACAAACTAATGTCAGAACAGGTCCTCTTCAAGGCATTTCCTAAACAGTTTACACGCTGGGGAGCCAACACCAACATTTTCATATCCTTTTAGATTAAAGTCACCAAGAATAAGGCATTTCCTCTGAAAGTTCCTACTGATTTCCTGACAAATCACCTTATCGAGCTCCAGTTGCTGAGAATGTGGCAAGGTTCCTGATCGGTACAATGCTCATATTCTCAGTTTATTGCTGTTGCCTTTTCCCACAGCAACATCAAGCCAAATGGACTCCACAGACACATTTTTTACCCCATCTGTTACTTTTTGAGAACTGAATAAGCTACTCACATAGAGCATTACACCACCCCCTTTCACTGCTGGACCCCTATTGCATGAAAACATATTGTATCCCTGGATCCATGTGTCCTGCAAGTTATCCCCAAAATACCCCTCACTGACCCATGCCTCAGTAATGCAAGCAAAATCTGGTTCCTCCTCAGCAACATAACACTTGAACTCGTCAAATTTGGATCGAATACTCTGAGTATTAAGCATCATACACTTAAGAAAAGTTCCATAACCATCTTTGGTTTTTTCATGTTGAGTAGCTCTATCATCTCTGGATGAGCCACCACTCTGCCTCCTTGATCTACTGCCATCCCTATTTGCTGACTGTGAGGTTCTATTGCCTATGCTGTCACTATTGGCATATCCATGAGATGGTAATGCCACTTCTTCCCTCCCCACCCCATTATCTAGTTTCCCTGAAGGACATGCTCATATACCTTACTTAACACTTGCACCCCCTTCTCGGAGAAGTGCAGGCCGTCCCTTTGATAGAGGTCCCATGAGCCATAAAACCTGCACCACTTGTCAACAAAGGTCAAACCGAACTCATTGCAGAGCCTACCTACCCTGGCATTGGCTGCAAGTGCCCTAGAGTTCCACTCAGGGGAAACTCCAGCCCTGGGCAGAATAGCCGTCACAATAACTCTGCTTTCGCTTTGCTTCAGTGTGGCCAGAAGGGCCCTGTAGTCCTGCAGCAGCTCCTCACTCCTAGCAGGACCTATGTTATTCACTCCTACCTGCACTACAACTGCACTAACCTGGTTCTCACTGGTGGCCTGTGCCACCACTGGCACCAGGCCTTTGACCTTGGCACCAGGCCTGGTGATGCACCTCCTGCCTCTCCTACCTTTACAGAACACCCTATCTAAATGCCGCACACGAGAGTCCCCTACCACCAGCACCGTCTCCTTGCTATTATCCTTGCTATTATCTATATAATATATACTATTGCTATGAGTTGGGTAATATAGCATAAAAGGTAATGTTCCAAATGAAGAAAAATGATGTAGCATAACCTAAACTAACCTAGCTTAGCCATTTATGCAAGAAAGCAATTTATTTTTGTTAAAATGGAAAATTTCTGAGCGTTAAAATAATGTTCAAATTCATAAAAACCTAATCTTACCTAACCTTTCCTGAACTGTTTTTGAAGAAAACTCAATTAAAAGAAAATCACCCACACCCACAATTTTTTCTCTCTAACTTCCCACAAAACCCTAACCTAGCTAAAATTAACTAAACATAACCCCTTGTATGCTTCATGGAGGTATAATATGTGCAAAACATGTTCAGTGGTTACCTTAAACTGTAACAATATATCGTACATATTGTGCTTATCCTACATATTGTAATTGAGATAGAGAAGGTGGCCTAAAATTCAGTGTCAGTATCCTAGGGTTTATTTTTCAAACATCTGGAAGAAACATCTGGAAAGAAGAGAGTTTTTCAATCAACATGCTTACGTTTCCAAGAGATGGATACATGCAAGACTTAGTTGACAAAGTGAAAAAAGAGCTGATAGAGTTCATCAAACCAACTCATTAATTTAGTCCAACCACTTTACTTCTGATGATTATGATACTGGCTATGTGATGCAGCTGAAGCTGATGCTGCAATTGCAATACCTGCCTCTTCCGAAACCTGGTGCCATTCCATGAATTAACCTGCCTACCAGATTTGTATGGTATGAAGTGTTGAATCATGCATGTCTGTTGTGCTTGCTGTATTTTGGAGAATCTTATCTTTGCATAGCTAAATGAAGAACCAGTTCAACTAGTTTGATGCCACTTCAATTAACATGAATATAGCACGACCACCATCAGTAAACTGGGCCTGGAGCGTGACGGCCTTGCTGTCGTTGCCGGCTTCGTCGCCTACAAAATGAGGCGTGTCAATACAGCGCTTGGCTGTTCGACGTCTGAAGCACCAGAGGCGCTCCTGACAACTGTGTCCAGCTCTTGGGTCACCACCATCGGTTGCGGCCGGCTCTACGTGCCACAGACCCGGTAGACGGTGCTGGTAGACCAGTTTAATTCTTATTTCTGCTCCTTCCTAGGCCCAATCTGCACCGGCGAGGCCAGCATTGTGAGGCACCTGGTAGGCGTCATCAGCAGCCAGCAGCCGAGGCCAGATGTCTGTGTGGCACGGAGGCTGACTCGAGTTGGGATGCATGTGCGCATCGGCTGGTTGCACTATAATTCTGCTCGGCAGAGCGCAGAGAGGCGGGCATCTAGGCAGGTGCGCCAGCATGTCACCAGCCAGCGATAGGATGTCCACCCTCACACTGCCGGTCATCTGTCACCGTCCCTGCTGTGTATCGTGTCGTGTCGCCCGGTTCTGCTCTTTTTCTCCGTGTTTGCTGCTGCCGCCGTGACCGCCAGTTAGCGGACTGACGGCGCCCCCTGTGCTGCCCGTCCTGGCGGCACTTGGCATTGCTTTCGTGTCACCCGATCCTGTCGTATTGTTAGCGTGTTTTGCTGTTGCGACTGTGACCATTGACGGGTTGGCAGCGATCCCTGTACCGGCCCGTCCTGGCGGCACTTGACAATGCTCTCGTATCGCCCGGTCCCGCTGTCCTGTTGGCGTGTTTTCCTGCTGCCGCTGTGACCAGGGACAGACTAGCGGCGCTCACTATGCTTGCCCGTTCTGGCTGCACTTGTCACTGCTCTTGGCTCTGGCAGTGTTATGTGGCAGGTGTGACGTATGCCACTTCATTGTTGCTTGTATCTATCATTTGGCCTATGAACATTGATTGGAAAGAACGACATACAAAGTCCCTTTGCTCCACGAACTTTGATTGCGATCCTTCATTCATGCTCTGGACCGGAACCAGCACAGAAGCCGACTAGGTCGACTACGCCGACGCGTAGGGGCGTTTTGGAATGATCCAGATCTAGTCCTGGATGCATTGCTTGGGAATGCCACCAATACATGCCTGGCCGCTTTTGGAGCCCCATGTTTCCGGTCCATCCGTCGAATGTAGCCTCCTAACTAGAGTGAAATTTTACTTACTTTTGGGAGGCGTCAGTCCCCTTTAAGACTGACGTGGGCCCACCTTCCCCAAATAATTTCATATTTTAACATGTGGCGCTAATGTGGCCTCTCGACTATAGGTCTTCCTGTTACCTCCAGGCATTGCGTCCCCCAAATCATTTTCTGAAAGTTCCACCCCCGTTGCTGAGCTGGCACGGGGGCTTACAGATGCCCCCATAAAAAGGAATGTCTGAGTCTCACGTGCTCCCTATGGTACTGTCGATCTGAGATAAAAAATTGCCACCTTCCGTGACATCTAAATCAGGGACGTTGCCGCAAATAAAGGGGGATGAAAAGGTGTTTTGGTTAATTACTTTTGTCATGTAACACCACAAGCACAATGCTAAATTTGATACAGATTGTGGCTCTCCCCCCCCCCACCTGGTTCCATCATGGTGACGACCACGCTTCAGATACGTCCTTTCTGCATCCCGCCGCGGTAAGATGTTAATTCTCTGCCGTATTTGACTTGTCCTACCTCCCTTTGGACGCTCTTTCGGGTATAATGTGCGCATGAAAGGTATTGGAGATCCCTTCCGGGACTATGACGCTCTAAGTTTTGCACCCAAATCTCTTAAACCATCGTTTTCTCCCCCGTAGTGTACACACGTTGCGTATCTTCGAAGCGTGTAAGCGGCTGGCCCATGTTAAGTGTGTACCCCTGATGACGTCATTTAAGGACCTGCGCAAAAAGCTGCGCAGTAGGGATGATGCCACCTGGTATATATCGCCTTGGGCAGAGCTAGGGTCTGTAGGGGACGAGTGGTCTAGGGGTAACATGATCGTCTCACAATCGAAAGGTTGTGGGTTCGAGTCTCACCTGTCGCTACTCTACGCTCGCGACCAATCGGCGTGAGCGATTGGCGACGCTACATGACTCAACTATCGTAAAAACCAATAACCAACCTAGGGTCTGTTCCCGCGCCCTCATCCGGAATAGGCTGAGCTTCGGCCAGTGGAGGGGGTGGGTCGAAAATGCCCACTTTTTAGCCCGATGGACGATCTCAGCAATTACGAAGTGGATGTTGATAAATGTTGCAGTAATAGATGTTTTTTTCATTAAGGTAGTGGTTTTGACCTACAACCATAATGAATATTTTCCTTTAAATGCCTTTAAATCGCCCCCAAATGGCGTTGAAATGCTGTAATAAAAAGAATAAAATGCCCGATGGACGATCTCAGTAACTACGCCGGCCGTTGTCATCCCCATGCCTTCCTGCGTGTCGCCTCAATAGTACAAATGACGTCATCTTGGGTACACCTTTCGAGCCGTTTTAATGGTTTGTTATATATTAAAATTAAAATATTTTCAATTCAGCACACTTTCTAAATATTATAATACCGCATCTGTGCATTTAAAATCTTGTTCAGCTGTTATTCTATCAGTTTAAGTTAGGCTGCGAATTAGACGACCATCACAACGGATTGCAGCGTTTTAGGGGCACGCTTTCTCTCAAATTCTTAGATCACGCAGTTGAGTCATAAATGGCGCAGTTGTTTACATATCTATCTCCTATCTCGTAGGTTTTGTCTGGGTACTAATACTAAAGGGTACGACGGAATCTAGTAGGTATTCTAGTTCCAGCCCTAGTGACGTCAGCAGGAATGTGCAGGGTTTCTAGTAGAATCTACCAGGATTTTGGTATATACGGTGACGTCACGTAAACGTTCCAAATACGTTTTAAAACCTGGCTAAGATTCATCTGTGGCGCAGCGAAGACATCAGAGTGTTGTTGTGGTTGGGCATACGGTGTTTCTGATTGTTGGTACGGGAGATTGAAATATGAGGCTGATGTATATTGTTTGGATTCATAGGTTATTGAACATGCTCTTATGTTTCGTGCATAATTTCTTCAGTTCATAGGATACAACAACCCTCAACCTGTTATCGTTCATAACCCTTAAAGTTTCACGAATTGAAATTGAAACCATAGCTGGATTTGCCAAATGTGAACCTAGGCTTACCGGTAAATTTATGCTTTAATGTGTTTCATGAATCCTTGGAATTAATCATTCCAATGCAATGTTTATGAAGGTAATTAAGATGATGGGATCACTAATTTTCTGTGCAAATTATTCAGGTTGTGAGCGAAATAACACCAAAAATGGTTTTAATTTAGGTAGCATAGCATTATAAATAAATGTAAAAAATGACGCATAACCAAACCTAACCTCTCCTAACCTCCCTTTGGAGAAAAAGCTTCGCTAGCCATGTCTTGGAATATTATAATCTTGAATGTGGCATGAACACCAGATGAAAGCAACATACATGTTATGACAGATATAACAGTAATTCAATACCCATTGCCCAGCATAGGGAAACCATTAGATGGCCCTAAAAAGTAAGCATATTTGGCATGACATGTGCCCCACTATCTGCTCTCTAGCCCTGTGTGAAGTAATAAGAACGTAAAATATTTTGTAGAGTAAGTGGGAACACTGGCGGATCTAGCCCACGGGTTTGGGGGGAGGCTGACCAAACAATTATAACAAAATACCTTTAAAATTGGAGATTATTTCACCCGGAACGCTATTTTTTAACCTCAGCAAAGGTTACTGCATTTTAATTCAGTTTACTTTTGTTGGTTTTGGGCGGGGGCCAAAAGACACTATGCCCCCCCATTTGAAGCGCTTGGGGGGGCCATGGCCGGAATGGCCCCCCTGGATGCGCCAGTGAGTGGGAAGTATCTTCAATGCAGGTTATCAAAATTGAGTTGAATATTATGTCTGTGTATCAGTATATATATATATATATATGTTGGAATTGCTCCAGAGCTTTAAGGGCATCATTAAAGTGCATTTTTCATGGAAATATCCTCATTAGTCCAACTATGATGCTTTTGTCAACTCAATTTGCTTGTGAATTACCATGCATAATTAATGACATTTTATTACTGGAGTGCATATGCATTGGAGCATTATTTCTGCATGGTCACGTCATAGACTGTACATTTTAGTAACTTGAGGTGCACTGTGTGCATTAGCTGGTTCAGTGACCCATGACCCCTAAAGGAAAAGGCACACTGAGTGCACTTGGGATAAAAATTGGACGAACTGCAGTGCAAAAGATGCTAGAAGAGGATTTGTGGCCATGCATGCATAAAAAGATAAATAAAGCACTAAGCCACCTCTTTTTATGACAAGTAAGGTGCTTTTTTTATGAGAAAGCAAACAATTTCAGCATTTGGTAGGAATATCTGGTAGGAATGTTGGAGAACAGCATTAATTATATCTGTGGTCTTCTCTTCTTCCGAAATGGTGCGGAAAAGTGGCTGAAACATGTTCGTGTGTATTCATGCCAATATTATAAGCTTCAGTATGTTGGATATTCAATTTCAGCTCAATTTCAATTCAAGTTTCGTCAGTTCAGGGAGGGGGTTGGTCACCTGGTGGCCTCACTCTGGGTTGCACTCATGGCCAGTGCTATCGACAGGCCTTCAAGGCTGGTGCAGGGGAAAAGTCAAGCTTTTTATCCAAATGTTTGCTTGAAAAAACAAGGAATCCACAGCTTTAAGCTGCGGTATTTAGAGGTTGTGGGAGGAACTGCTACTGTTCACACCACCTTCCCTTCCCCAACAACAGAAACACCTATATTTAATGGGCTGGATTTTACATTGGAGGTCTAAGCCCCTCTCAGTGATTAAGGCTCAGTGTTCACACATCCCAGTTAGAGTAGCGTGGACAGTGGCGTACCTAGTATTTGCATGTGTGGGCAAACGGATTTTGAGGTGGCTCAAGCAACACTCATACAAATAGTCACCGGATTTGGACCAATATTTTTCATAAGTACCCATTCTTGTTTTCTGCTAAGATGAGTAGGAACAACTTAATTTAGCGCTGCAAGGTGCCAAGCCTATCACCATCGTTCCAAGGTCAGTGGAGTTCAACCCTCTCCCCCCTGTTCAAATGCTTTTGAAATGGCCGGCAAGTTTTCATATATAAAATGGCCGGCAATAAAATAATATATCCATATATCATTGGGGTTTTCATATATTTCCATTTCATAATCCGAAATGGCCGGCATATATATATATATATATATATATATATATATATATATATATATATATATATATATATATATATATATATATATATATATATATATATATATATATATATATATATATATATATATATATATATATATATATATATATATATATATATATATATATATATATATATATATATATATATATATATATATATATATATATATATATATATATATATATATATATATATATATAATATATATATATATATATATATATATATATATATATATATATATATATATATATATATATATATATATATATATATATATATATATATATATATATATATATATATATATATATATATATATATATATATATATATATATATATATATATATATATATATATATATACATATATATATATATATACATGTATATATATACATATATATATTTATATATATATATATATATATATATATATATATATATATATATATATATATATATATATATATATATATATATGTATGTATTATTATACTATAGATTATGTGCTCGTTGGCTGCGTGCACTGCTTGGTGTGATTGCCCCCCGTGTCAGAGACTGTAACGTGCGGTGAATGTTAGTGACTGTACCGCCCTTTGTGGCGACCCGTGGGCGCGGCCGGCGGGGGCGCGGGAGTGTGTGGTGGTGGGCGTGGAGGCCGGCAGTGTGAGGTTCCGTGGCACGCATATACAGCAATACAGCAGATACAAGCTATTTCGGCAAATATGCCTGGCGACCAGGTGGTGGCAGTACCGGTCGGTGGTGGTGCCTTCGATGTGCGTGTCATAGCGGAATATGACGGGACTGCAGACGTCGTGGAGTGGTGGATGCGCGCAGAAATGTTGTGCGAGCTGCGCGGCGTCGCTTTGGCAACAGTGCTGCCCCTGCGGCTGACCGGCGGGGCATTCGCCGTGTGGTCGCAGTTATCGGCGGAGAGTCGCCGCTCGTTAGAAGCTGTGCGCGCGGTGTTGTATTCAGCCTTCGCTCTTGATGAACACGCGGCGTATGACGCCTTTGTCAGCCGACGCCTTCAACTGGGAGAGTCAGCTGATGTGTACTCTGGCGGATCTCCGGCGGTTGGCGACCCTCTTCGGTGGTATACCGGACCAAGCACTCTCCTGCGCCTTCGTCGCTGGTCTACCCGATGCCGTGCGCCAGACCATTCGAGCCGGCTCGCGCGCAGAGGCCCTTGACCTGGTGGGCGTTTTGGCGCGCACCCGTGCCGTCTTGAGCGACGAGCGAGTCGCATCGGCGGCGGCGGCAGCGCGTGGCGGGACGACCAGCCGGAGTGGGGAGCGAGATCTGTCTGCGCGTGACCCGAGACGCCGGCGAGGACGCCGCTGCTGGACGTGTGGTTCACTGGACCACCTGGCTGCAGCCTGTCCGGAGGAAACGGCCCGGGGAGCGGCGCTTCAGCGCCAGCGCCGTCTCCCGTGCAGTGAGAGCGCGCTACCAGTGCTGAAGATGGTGGTGGACGGGCGGCCTTGCGACGTGCTTGTGGACACCGGCTGCACCGATAACATTGTATATGTGGATCGGTGCAGACGGTGGTCGCCCCGGCGTGTTGTACTTACCACAATAGGAGGTGATGCTCTTGCTGGCAAGGGCATCGGTGAAGTCACAGTGAGCATTGAAGGCCGCCAGGTAACGCTCACGACTTTGGTGGTGGCGGCTCGTCCCATGGGGGTGGACTTGGTGCTTGGCATGAGCGGCATCGTCAGGTTGGGAGGTGTGCGAGTGGGATCACCAAGGGACGTTCAGCTCGGCTCAACGCAATGCCCTGCTGCCGGCGGTGCGCTGGCGGGCGCAGTCGCGACCCGTGAAGCGGCGGACTCTGCGCCCGCAGTCGACGGGGCTCAGGCGAGCGCGACCGGCGTGACCGGCTCAGGCGAGCGCGACCGGCGGGGCTCAGTGACTGAGCTGAAGGTGGACGCTAAAGACTTCACGGAAGAATTTGACAACGACTCGGGGGCTTGGACTGTCGCATGGAAGTGGGCGAATGGGGTCGGGCCGGCGTGTCTCACAAACAGCGTGTCCGAATACAAGATAAACCCATCTGTGCGACAGGAGTACGATGAGGAACTTGAAAGCTGGCTGCAAAATGGCTGGCTGCAGCCTTACGATGAGCAGAGGGATGGTTCGCCACGGGGGCTTGTGCCTCTGATGGCGGTACCACAGGCGAAGAAGGTGCGCCCAGTGCTCGACATGCGGAAGCTTAACAGTCACGTGGCGGCTTATACTGCTGACGCCGACGTCTGTGCTGAGCACCTGCGTAGGTGGCGCCGACATGGCCGGCGCGTCGCCGTGGTGGATTTGAGGCGGGCGTACCTGCAGCTGCGACTCGACAGACGGCTTTGGCCGTACCAAACAGTCATCATTCGCGGTCGGCGGTACAGCCTAACGCGGCTTGATTCGGTCTGAATGTGGCGCCGGCTGTGATGAAGGCTGTTGTCCGGGTCGTCTTGGCGCAGAACCCGGCCGTGGAGCGAGCAGTCTCTCCATATGTCGACGACCTACTCGTCGATGAGGACATTGTCAGCGCCGAACACGTGGCGGAGCACTTCAAACGCTTCGGGTTGGAGTGCAAGCCACCAGCGCGGGGCTGAGGACGGCGCCCGGATGCTGGGGCTGCGCGTGCAGCGCGCTGCTGGCGAGCTGCAGTGGTCGCGCGACAGCGCCATCCCGAGTCCGCCGGACCGGGTGACTCGCCGTGCTGTTTTCGCATGGTGCGGCCGGCTGACAGCCCACCTGCCTGTCTGCGGCTGGCTGAGGCCGGCCGCTGCCTGGTTGAAGCGGCACGTGAACGCAGTCACCAGCGGCTGGGATGACACCACTGACGACGCGGCCCTGCACGGCCAGATCGCCCACGTGTGGAAGCGGCTGGCGGA
>JAOTOM010000952.1:0-52427 GCA_034440615.1 Ashinkailepas kermadecensis | reverse complement strand
AAGTGCGCCATAGCTTCTTCCCCTCAGTGGCAGAAGAGTTCCCGAAAAAATAACCACAGAAGACCGCCTGAAATGATCTGATCGCCCCTAGACCGCAATAGGAAGCCCTCTTTCGTCATAAGAGGTCCCATAGCCGCCACAGGAAACCAATAGCTGCCACAAGAGGCAGGGACGGATCCAGGAATTGTCATCTGGGGGAGGAATTGTCATTGTCATCTATATATTTGTGTATTTGTATATATATATATATATATATATATATATATATATATATATATGTATGTACGTAACTCGTGCATTAATGGTTCAAAAGCAATCTGCACCAGTGGGCCGCAGGATATTATTGCAAAAAATTATGTCCTTTATTTGGATGCTTACGGTTAAGCATACACATGAATGGATGCACGCGTTTGGTTTGTGGGTGCATATGCAGTCTGTATATATTGGTGGAAAATTGTGAAAATAATTGGTGCGGCAGGGGATGTTTGTTGATACCCGCTGATGACATCTGTTCGCTTTGTCTGTGTGCAGGAAGCTGGCTGCACCTGTCATTGAGGATACAAGTCACATATTGGAAAATTGAATAAAAACGGTTGCCTTCGACCGAACTGCTGATGTAGCGTCCTGCTGCTGATGTAGCGAACTGCTGATGTCGCGTCCTGCTGCTGATGTAGCGAACTGCTGATGTAGCGTCCTGCTTGCGTGGTTCATGAAACTCCCCGCAAACGTGAATATATCAAGTGCGATTATGTTCTTAGTACGATTTTCACATGTATTTGCGCATACGTATTTCAAGTACGAAGGTATCGCGAACTTATAACATAACCAAGTAACAACGGCAGCAGCACGATTACCTGCGTGGATCGCCAACTGTGGTTGGCGATAAAAAAACAAACATGAACTCACAATATAAGAAGCTTACACCTGTAGCTTCGCCTGCTTTCATTAATCGCTCGCATCGCAGCCGTAATGTACGAGTGGCCGGCGCACACGTGGTGACCGTCTCTGTCACAGCGCGGCTTGAACTTGATCCTATGTACTGAACTGGGGCGGCAAGGGAACACACACGCCAGCGGGTAAGGCTACCACTGATGGTGGCCTCAGCTGAGATACCCCTCGCGCAAATGACGTCGCAGGAGCCGACGGGACGGCTTCGGGAACGGATACAGCAACGACACCAATCGCGACCTGATCTGGTCATTATGTGAATGACCTATCGGCGGTCCGCGAACTGAACCGTGCACGCCTGACCCGCTGTCTGCACGATGGTCGCTGGCAGGCGGCGGCTGTGGAAGGCTGACGTCTTCCTATTTACATATTTATTTATTTATTTCACGATACGTTCCCTCCACGTGCAGTGGCTATTATGGACAGTCCTCTGCAATTTGTTTTGAAAATCACATTTTAAAATCATATTTAGGCAATCCAACATCCATAGGTTTTAAGTAATCCAAAATTAGTACGTTTAAATGATTCAACATCGGTAGGTTTTAGGCCGTCCAACATCAGTAGGCTAGGTTAGATTACATGAATTTTTATTGATAATTGTATGCTATTTTTCATTATATACCACCACACCCAAAACCCGTTCCCCACACTTCCCATATGTTGTTGAGGTGGGATAGCAGGTACATGTAGTCAATTTTTGTCTTGCTTTTTAAAAGTTATTTCAATGTTTTTGATATTCTTTTCTTGGACTGATTTCTTATATAGAAGTACTTGAACTTAAAGTGTTTATATCTTTGGAAGTTTTCATTTTCCATAGGAATGAGTGTCAAATCAGAAAACACCAGAAAAACAACATTGCGATCAAAAATTGCCCAGGGACGTCTTATGCATGCTTGCCATTTTAATGTTGATTATTGGGGTTTTAGGGTGCGTCAAGCCCATTGGGTTATATTGCACCCATAACAAGGTTGCCTAAGCACGCGTCAAACTGTCACAAACGAATATAAAACATCGGTAGCTATTAAAGCGCTTGATATAAGATATGGGGAAACAAATAATCAGTTAGGCAGATGCATATATTACGTCAAATCCCATCTCCGCAAGGAAGCACACAACTGCTCCATTGTGTATAAATCGTGAATAATCTCCCAATAAGTCCTTCAACCTCAGAGCATTCGCATCATATCCGAAGTGGCGCCTACGTTCTTCTGTGTGTGCTTGGCACGCCACCAGCACATGGTGCACAGTCAGCGCGGCATGACACCTAACACATTTCGCCCTGTCGTTCCCGCACAATAAATACCTGTGTTCCTAGAGTGTGACAAATTCTGAGACGACAGATGGCTACCTCGTCCCTTCTGGTTTGGCTGAAGGACGAGGGCCACGGAGCTAAGTATGGTTTGATTTGCTTTAATTTGTTGAACTCCACTTGGTCCCATTTGCCCTACTACTGTCTGAGAATAAATGATGAGACAATTGGGTAGTAGTCACTGGCAGGAAGTGGGAGAACGCGACTCCTTGGCGCTTGTGCTGCACGCCTTGTAGCCCTGTCGGCCAGCTCGTTACCACGGATTCCGCCATGTCCTGGAATCCAGCAAAGTATGACCTGTTTTCCCATGCGATGCAGCGAAGTAAGGTGCGATAAAATGTCTCGTACGATGACATTGCTGGTTAAAACTGTGCAGCGCCACAAGACTGCTCAGAGAATCAGTCAAAATAACATGTAAAATATCGTCGTCAACCTCCATGTGTGTAAGTTTTGCTGATGGCTATCAACTCCGCAGTGAAGACATTGGCGTGTGGCGGCATTTTACACAAATCCTATGATTGTTGATGGAAAGAATCAACCCAAATATAGGCACTTGTTATATCATGATAACCTCTCCTTTATACTAAGTTTGAGACATATACTTAAATTACACAGGTTAGGACAGAGAGCAATCATGCTCCAATGATCTAAACAAAACCTATATAATGCCATTTCAAAAAGAATAGATACTTTTTGTCAATAAAGTTGAACATGCGTTCCTATGACAAGAACTATGCTATTTTTTTCAACAAAAAGGACTATGGTTGTATTCCAGACTAAGTTTTATGATAGAACAGAAGAAATGTACAAACTGGTTGAAATATTTTATATCCAGCCCATTATATAGGAGAAAAAACTTGTTCAAATGTAAATGTATCTAATGGATACATTTGTCACCTGATATCATTCTTTGTCCACTCTGTAAGAACATTGTCAACATGCAAACGAAAAAACATGCAAACGAAGCAGGAAAAACACAACAAAGTAAACTTGCAAATGATGTAAACATCAATAATACAAAACGTTACAGGATTACCCAGGGTTTGGCTGGTGGGAATAGCTGATGGTAGGAGACATTTGCTTCTCTGCAAAGAGGCAGGGTTGAGCAGCTCTTTCTTCAGGTTTCTTCTCTTATCAATTTCTTTGAAATGCTTGGAGCATACTCTTGGTTCCCCAACATTTGAGAACTTAGACATGTTTTATTGTATGCTAAGAGATTTTGCTAAGGCAAAATCCTGATAAAAATGGTATCACCAGATTTCTTCTTTATTAAAGTTGCCTGCCCAGTGCCACCTCCATGCTCTGGTACTGCACAGTAAGGCATGACACCTGAAACAGAGATGTGTTCCATTCAAACATTATATCTAGATGCTGAATTCATACTACAGGAAATCAGACTGCAACTCATGGAAAATCTCAGGAAGGCATTCATAGCATGATGATTGTATTGTACATAAATGTTCAATTATGCATGCATCGTCAATAATCAGTGCAAACTCATTCAAGGAATAATGCACCATGTCCTGGGTCTAGCTGGCCTAGAAAAAGCTATGTTTTCAATGACTGTTGTATGACAATGTAGGTAGATAGGTACATGTTTGGAAAAATAGGCTGCTCCTGGATTTTTGGAATCCAGAACACTGTCTTCTCCACAAAATTGTTTCTTGTTTTCTCATCTGGAGGTTGAATCTCCTAAGTTACCTCCTAAGCTTGACAATGAGCTGCTGTGATCAAGTCAGTGCTTAAAAATCACCGAAAGGGGGAGCAAATTTAGTTACGATGGATAAGGTTTGAACAAAAATATTCTCCATACCGGATGACAACAAAATATTCCTCTCAACATGCAAGATTACAATGCACAAATCCAACCTTGCCTATGCATGATAAAAATATGTGTCGGAACAAATGTTCACTGAAAAGAACAGGACTAGATTAATAACTCAGTCAGCGGAAGATAAATATATTTGCTTGTAGAGGAAGCAAAATAAAAGTAACCATTGCGTATGATTTGAGAAAAGTCTTCTGCAACCATATTGATACCATATTAAAAAACCTTCGGATGACGTCATGCGGGCTTGCAGGAAAACTTCGATCTACCTTCTAGTAAAGGTATCTTGGCTGGGGGTTTTAAGCGTTTTGCGCCGCAAATAAACCGGTAGTTAATTTCAGGTTTACGATGTGAAAGGAAGTTGGACCGATTGCAAGATTCATTGAATTTTTCCTTTATCACGTCTGAAATTCCAGGTACGGATAATAATAGACCATTCTCGATAGTCGCATAGCAGTTTTCGGTAAATTTGTAGGTTAAGGCATTTTGAGTATAATTGGAGATCAAGGTAAATTTTGATTCTTCAGAATTTTAATTTTGAATACACGGTATTTTAACGTAAAAATGACGATGCGACCACTCATTTTCTCTGCAAATGATTACTTTTCAATTGGCAAAGAAATAAACAATCAAAATCTTCACTACAAATATAGTAGGTACATGGCATATAATCATGCAGGTATGATTGGAGATCAAGGTAAATTTTGATTCTTTGCAATTTTTATTTTGAATTCATGGTATTTTAAGTAAAAATGATGATGCGACCATTCATTTTCTCTGCAAATGATTACTTTTCAGTTTGTAAAGAAATAAACAATTAAAATCTTCACTACAAATATAGCACATTGAGTATAATTATCCATGCCTGGTCATCCTTTTGGTGTCTATTCTGCTATTAGATTTTCTTTATAATATAATTAGTTATGATTATATTAAATCTTCTTCGAATTTTCTTTATATTCCCCAAAACATCACTAGATTTTTTGAAACTGCCCAAAATCCCCCGAACAAATTCCGGTAATCAATCAAAAAGGAAACGAAACAAGAAGAAAACAGAACCTTTATGTCACACAAAAGTGATTGCATGGCTTATGGGATACCTTTTCTTACTACTGCACCAAATTGACTTACTTTCTATGTGTCATGCAAAATCCATCCACCTCACCGCCCAAGGCCGCATGCAGCAGAGTATATTAAAGAACATGCATGCAGCATTGCCCCTACCCACGACCCTGCCTTGTCTGCTGAGTGAAACTTGGCTTGGGTGTGAAGGTAGTTACCTACATTGGCCTTGTGTGGATTAGTTTTGGGAGCAAGGTTCTATACACGGCAGGGTTAACATAATGGTTTTTCATTAGGTGTGAGATGTCGAACCGAGCACAGTAGGATGTCGAAATTTGCCATGGGATTACCTAGTGTTATTTAAAATGCTTTTGATGTCTTCATACTCAAAATTGAGCCAATGGTGTAGGTACTTATGATGGTACATTTATCATTTGTTTTGAGATCCATAATTTAAGAAAAGCTATACTCCGGAGAATACTAACTATGCTATTAACTGCTATTGCATGCCATATCATATAGGTAATTCCTTTACCTGAAATTGCATTGCAAAATGTTCGTGTATCACCATCTTTTAAGGGATACTCAACATGGATTTCGATCTCGAAGGTCTTGTTTAACTAACCTTTTGGAGTTCATGGAGTATGTTACTAAAGAAGTAGACAATCAAAACAGGATGGATGTTGTGTACTTGGACTTTAGCAAAGCTTTGATAAAGTTCCACATAGGAGGCTAATTCATCAACTACAGCAACATGGGATTGTTGGAAAAGTTCTAGGTTGGGTTGAAGCATGGTTGAGGGAAGGAAACAAAGGGTAATGTTAAATGGATGTAAATCTGATTGGAAGGATGTTCTGAGTGGAGTACCACAGGGCTCTGTTCTAGGGCCACTTCTCTTTATCATCTTTGTAAATAACATTGAGGTAGGGCTGAGGAATAGAGTGTTCAAATTTGCTGATGACATCAAACTGGTAGGAGTGGCAAACAGTTGTGATCAATCTAGTAATATTCAACTAGACTTGGAGGACCTAAAAAAGTGGGCTGATCAATGGCAGATGTCTTTTAACTATGACAAGTGTAAGGTTATGCATCTGGGGTCTGGAGGTGAGACTTTCAGATATACAATGGGAGGGAGGGAACTGGATGTTATTGAAGAGGAAAGGGACTTAGGTGTGTTGGTTTCAAATGACCTTAAAGCAGAGAAACAATGTAGCTCAGCTAGGAACAGGGCACTCAGAATGCTGGGACTCATTAATAGAAGTGTGATGTATAAGAGCAAGGAAGTCATGAAAAAACTGTACTTAGCATATGGACCCCACTTGGAATATTCTGTGCAAGCTTGGAGCCCCTACCTAGAAAAGGATATAGACAAGTTAGAAAGAGTGCAACGCAAAGCAACTAAACTCATCAGTGGACTAGGTAGCTTAGAATATGGAGAAAGGCTTGTGGCACTAGATATGTACTCACTCAAGTATAGGAGATTAAGGGGGACATGATTGAAATGTACAAAATTGTTAAAGGACTAGATCAGGTCAATTTGAATGGTGCTCTTCAGTTTAAAGTATCACACAGGGGTCACCAACTCAGGTTAGACAAGTTGAGGTGTAGGACAGTTAAGCGACAGCAGGTCTTCAGTCAAAGGGTTGTTGATCAGTGGAATGGGCTGCCTGCTGATGTTGTGCGGAGTTCCTCATTGAATGTATTTAAAAGTAGGGTGGACAAATTTTTAGGCAGGAAAATCTTGTTTTTGATTTCTAATTTGGATGGAGGGATAATATTTATGTTAAATGTGCACGGCACAGACCCCTTTAAGCAGGGGCTATGGTAGCACAATGGGTATGATGGGAGGAGCTTGCAATTGTTGAGGGTGTTATGCAATAGCAAGTGGATGATGCTAGATAGGCTGGGATATATAGCTTCCTAGGAACTTGGGATTAGGGATTGATTGGGGTGAGAATATGTACATTTCTAGTACCTTTTCTAGATAGGCTTAACCCAGATGGGCCCCTGTGGCTCTTATTAAGCCTTAACACTTTATGACTTTATGACTTTATGACCATTCCTGATCGAGAGCATGCACATGCTACTTATAAATGAGATACTGTCAGAAAGGGGTATTTATGTCTTAAAAGGTGTTTTTGGAGTTTTTGGATTTTTTTCTTTGGAACACGATGTTTATTAACGTGACTGGGAAGATGCGATCATTCGTTTTCTCCGTAAATGCTTATGTCTCTGTTAATCTTAGTGATAATATCTATAATGTGCCACATATGCCACACCGCTGTTGTTTGTTGCATAATTTATCCACCCCTCACCTGGCACTTCTCAGACGTTATTAAAGGGACATTCAACACTTCACACAGTTGATTCAACACTTTTTCACGTAGAAAATGCTTAATTTCTGCCTCTTTCCCACATAGATGACACACCGCTACCATTCCACCACAACACCGAAAAAAACTAAGCAGAGCACGGCTCAAGGCTATGATGTATGGATGACATCACGATAAATATTACGCTTGTTTTTAAATTATAATATATGACTATATTAGTTCAGATAAGAGTAGATTGTATTATGTTAGGTTAGGTTTTCCTATTTAATTATGAATTATCATATAATTTGTTGGAAGTCGTGAGGCAAGACGAGACCGCTCAGAAGCCGGCTCTTAGCCGTGCTGTATTTTTAGTTTTTCTGCGGTGTGGTAGAATGGTAGTGGTGTGTCATCTATGTGGTAGAGGTGGAAATGAAGCATTTTAAATGTGAAAAAGTGTTGAATCAACTGAGTGAAGTGTTGAATGTCCCTTTAATCACATCTGAGAAGTGCCAGGTGAGGGATGGATAAATTATGCAACAAAGAACAGTGGTGTGGCATATATGGTGCATTATAGATATTATTTAAGAAAAAATTACTTTAAGAAAAATTTACCCAGAAAGGAGACATAAAGACACTGACAAAGACATAAAAGATCAGTGCAACTATGAGCCACAAGGGCCCTTCTTGGTTGCACTCTGTACACTGAACCAGTTGTCCATCAAATGTGTTGATCTACTCTCCCTGGAATACAGAAAAACAAGCCCCCTATTCTTATAATGATTGTCTATGCTGTTCTTAAAGATGTTCAGTGTGTTGCTACTGACAATGGTTTCTGGCAGCTGGTTCCAGTGTTCTACTACCCTATTGGTGAAGAAGGACTGTCTTAACCTTGTCCTGCTGTGATTAACTTTAATTTTGAATTGATGACCAATTCAATTGAATTGAATTGATTCATGAATTGATGCATCATTTCTGTTAAATTCAAACAGTTCCCTGACATAACCCTGTCCCTGACCATGAACAAATTTAAAGACCTTGATGTAAGTGAAAGCATATTCAATTTCTTCAATCTTTCCTCATATGCCAGGTTGCCCATACCATTCACCATTTTTGTTGCCCTCTTTTGTACTCTCTCTAAAAGCCAACAATCTTTTTCATAACTAGGGGACCAAGCTTGGACACAATATTCCAGATGTGGCCTTACATATGCACAATAAAGCTTCCTGATGACTTCCTCACTTTTGTATGATACATTCCTATTTATTTCCCCAAGCATTCTTAGTGCCTTCTTCCTGGCTTCTTTGGTCTGTTCTGATGCCCCCAATTTTGTGTTAAAAATAACACCTAAGTCCTTCTCCTGCTGAGTCACAGATAGTACTTGGCCACCCATCAAGTATGGAGCCTTGATATGCTGCCTACCTACATGCATGATTTTGCACTTATCAAAATTAAATTTCATTTGCCACTTTTCGGACCACTTCACAAGCTCGTCTAAGTCTTTTTGCAGCAAGACCTGCTCATTGTGCCCTGTTATTGCCCTAAAGACCTTCAAATCATCTGCAAATTTCAAAACCTTACTGCTTAGGCCACTTTCAATGTTATTTACAAACATAATGAACAATAGTGGTCCCAGTACTGACCCTTGGGGGACTCCACTAAGAACATTTTGCCATGATGATTTTGTGCCATTTAGCATCACTCTCTGCTGTCTATCTGAAAGCCACAACCCTATCCATTTTAGGATGTTACCCACAATACCATGGGCCTGAAGCTGCATCATTAACCGTTTATGAGGTACCTTGTCAAAGGCCTTGCTAAAGTCAAGATATGCTACATCAACCTGATTTCCCTTATCAAATTGTTCTGTAGCAAAATTAAAAACGTCCAAGAGATTTGTGAGACACGATCGCCCTTTTCTAAACCCATGTTGAATATCTTGAATCAATCTGTTTCCTTCCAGAAAACTAACTATTTTATCCTTGATAATTGATTCAAGTACCTTGCAGACTAGTGATGTGAGGCTTACTGGCCTATAGTTGTCAACTTTCCCTCTTTCTCCTTTCTTGAAAATAGGAACTACATTTGCCCTTTTCCAATCGGTTGGAATTTCATTTTGTGAAACTGATCTACAAAATATTATACTGAGTGGAATTGCCAATTCTTTTCCAGCTTCCCGCAATACCCTAGCATAAATTCCATCAGGTCCTGCTGCCTTGTTTGGCTTTATTTTCCTGACATAATTCAAAACAACATCACTGTCAATGAAATCAACATCATGTAATTGATCACCTGTTGCTGGGCTGTGGTTCACAGTTGGGAGATTTGTCACATCATCCAATGTAAACACTGATTTAAACTGCTTGCTCAATTCATCAACCATCTCACTATCCTCACTCAATATAATCCCATTTAATTCCAGTGGACCAATTGTGCTTGAAACTTTACTTAGCTTGTAGAAACTAAAGAACATTTTACAGTCCCCATTACAGTTCCTAGCCAAATTCAATTCTTTTGCTTGCTTTGCTGCTCTGGTTTTCTGTTTCACAGCATCTCTAGCTTTTTGATACAACCTTAGATTTACTATATTTGAAGCTTCCTTAAATACTCTAAATGCATCTTTCTCAGCCTTAATTGCTTTTGTCAAATCTAGTGTAAGCCATGCTGGCTTTCCTGCTCTTCTTTTGTGCCTTTGCTTTTGGGGGACATGTCTAATCTGAATTTCCCTCAAGTAAGATTTGAACTTTTCCCACATTTCACAGGCATTTAAATCGGAGAATTCCTCTTCCCATTTTATGACACTTAAAGCTGCTCTCATGCAGTCAAAGTCTGCCCTGTTAAAATTTGGAACCTTTGCCAAATTATCCTTGATTGTCCCTGCTACATGTGCCTTGAATCTCACTATGTTATGGTCACTTCTTCCCAGAGTTTCTCCTACAGTCAAGTCTTGAACTAAATCACTTAAATCTGAGAAGACAAGGTCCAAGAATTAGACCTGCCTAGTTGGTTCTGTTACAACCTGGTGTAAGAACAGGTCCTCTTCAAGGCATTTCCGAAACAGTTTACATTCTGGGGAGCCAACACCAACATTTTCATATCCTTTTAGATTAAAGTCACCAAGAATAAGGCATTTCCTCTGAAAGTTTCTACTGATTTCCTCACAAATCACCTTATCAAACTCCAGTTGCTGAGAATGTGGCAAGGTTCCTAATCGGTACAAAGCTCCTATTCTCAGTTTATTGCTGTTGCCTTTTCCCACAGAAACATCAAGCCAAATGGACTCCATAGACACATTTTTTACCCCATCTGCTACTTTTTGAGAACTGAATAAGCTATTCACATAGAGAATTACACCACCCCCTTTCACTGCTGGTCCCCTATTGCATGAGAACATATTGTATCCCTGGATCTCATAGTCCTGCAAGTTATCCCCAAAATACCCCTCACTGACCCATGCCTCAGTAATGCAAACAAAATCTGGTTCCTCATCAGCAACATAACACTTGAACTCGTCAAATTTGGATCGAATACTCTGAGCATTAAGCTCAGAGTATTCGAGACATGAAGACCTCATAACACCAAGACCAAGACATGAACACACGTGGACACTCACTGAAATTGGCTCACAGGCATGCATCAGTGCATTGTAGGAAGATATTTTTTGGCCTGAGATGCTGTGCCACTTGGAAATCATTGCCTGATGATGTAGTAGCCTTAACGGACCTGGGTGCATTTAAAGCTGCATGGCACTCAAATCTCTGTACCTTGTTAGATGAATATACTGAATAGATTAACCATGATAATACACTGATCAAACTTGAAGAGTAGCTATACTTCTCTGTATTCAGGATATAGAGATATATATATATTCAATATCTGTATTCAATCTCTATATTGAATCTCTATATTCTCTTTTTCAGGGACCGAATGGGATCTGTATTAAGGTTATCAAATTTATGTTCCTTTTTATCGGAGAAGTGCTGCTCGACATTATAAACACATGCCTGACAACAGCTGATATCCCCTCCACTTGGAAACAGTCAATAGTAACTCACATTCACAAATCAGGAGATCCTTTGGATCCCTCTAATTTTAGGCCCTTTCTCATTGGTTCCAGTTATCGCCAAAATCACAGAGGGTAGTGCAGAAACAACTATCACTATCTGAACTCAAACCACCTACTGACCCAAACTCAGCACGGCTTCAGACCAGACCACACCACTCTACGGAAACCGCTCTCATCTCAGTCACGGACAAAATGCTAGCAGCAATGGACCGTTCGGAAGTAGCTCTCCTTTGCATTCTGGACCTCAGTAAATGCTTCGACGTAATAGATCACACTAAACTAGAAATCCATGGAATCGATACTGACTGGTTTAAGGCTTATCTGGGAGGTCACAAACAGGCTGTTAGCATCTCAGATCAACGCAGAAACAGGCATCTCCTCCTTTCTCCCAAAGAACATAGGTGTTTTTTAAAGGCTCATCACTAGGTCCACTCCTCTATTGCATCTTTTCGAACGACCTCAGTTTGCACGTCCCGGTAGCACATGTCACTCAGTTCGCAGACAACACCCAGGTTCTCACTTCCATTCGCAAATCTGATCTCCCAAATCTGATAAACCAGATGGAGACATGTCTGAACCAACTTTACGACTACTTCCTGGATAATGGTTTGAAGGTAAACCCGACCAAAACTCAGCTTCTCACGTTCGGATCGCGTCAGGATCTTCGCAATATTACCCCGATACGAATGTGCTTTAGGGACGCCGTGATAGATGAAAGTCATTCGTGTAGGAACCTTGGGGTGACATTTGATCGCCACATGTCGTGGGATTCCCATGTAGCTGTTGTGGTCCGCAAGTGCACTGGATTCCTTCTGGCCCTGAGCCATCTGCGTCACCATCTGCCAACCAGTACCCTCTTCACTATAGTCAATAGCCTAGTTATATCCAATATCCGCTACTGCATATCTGTTTATGGGAACGGGTCGGCAGCAAACATCCACAGCCTAGACAAGATCATTAACTTCGCCACTAGAGTCGTCTCAGGTCTCCGGAAATTTGACCATATTTCTGATGCCCGTAACGAGTTGGGTCTTCTCACCGCAGCTGATCTGCATCTATTTCACAGCCTTACTTTGCTCCACAAGATCATTCTGACGGGTGAGCCAACGCACATTGCCGGTCAAATCTCTGCAAACTCTATCCTGCGAAACCGTCATACGCGTGCAGACGACCACCTGCACCTGCCAGCCATACACAGAGAGGCGGGCCGCAGGAGATTTCTCTACTCGTCTGTCTTCCACTACAACAAACTCCCTACTGAAACAAAAACATTGAAGCTGTCTAACTTCAAGAAGCGTGTACGAGCTTATCTCCACGAGCAGCACTAGTCACACACAAAAAACTTACAAAATATATTTGTGTACACCATGCACTCACATTTAGGCCATCGCTTTCATATCATTTCCACAAACTACTCGTTTACAGCTCGTGTTGCAAGCACGGTGTGTGTAGTGCAGAGAGTGATATGGGTATTGTATTATGTTGGCGTATGAATGTTTGTTGCGCATGTGTTCCCACTATTGACCACAAATCTATCCTTTTTTTGTAAATATCTGTGAGTTATACCCAGACTGTCCATAATAGCCACTATACGTGGAGGGCATGTATTGTGACATAAATAAATGTAATGGAGAGTAATAGCCAACTATCAGTAACCATGTGTTGGCGTTTATCGATGTTGCGAGGGAAACAAGTTAAATTCTGATCTATTATTGAAAGCCTATTGCACTTCAACCATTAATATCTCTGTTAATCCTCTCTCACCTTCACTATGTTCACCACAACTACATCACCCTTCACTAAATCCAAAGGCATGGTCATTATTGAGGGTGTGGAGGATATGTCACTTTCATTTATTTTCTGTTGGGATCACCACCAGGAATCAATGAATACTGACCCTCCAACTTTAGATGCTCCCTCACCAACTTAAATTGCAGCTCCCCATCCATATTTATTTGTCCCAACCTACTTTACACCAGGGTTGTGTTATGAAAAGTGTGATGAAAACGGTCCTTCATTCCAGCCCAGGGAACCCTTATGGGCCCCATGCCTTGCAGGGACTTTCTGGGCCCACCAAGGCAGTCACCTGAAGGCCTCCCTCTGACCCTGCTGCAGGCGGGTGCCCCTTTGCCCCCGCCCCCGCCCCGGGTTATTTCACTGGTCACCGGGACAGATGAAAAAGCCCTGTCACGTCAATTCATGTGTACGCTATATTTGTTGTCCAGGATCCTACTCCAAACATGTAGTTCCAGTAGCTTCCCTATTCAGGCAAGTTCACAATTCCGATACATCCCATTTGCCAGGGTTAACATAATTTTCCTTCGGTCTCTTTTTGCTCGGACTACTTATGAAATATGACGCCATGCTTCCAGTTGGTCCTGACCTTTCTTGCGCGCTTTGTGTGCCGTGCGCTTGGTAAGTGCATTTTGTGATGGTGTATCCAGTGAGCGCGTGTGTGGACGATGTTTATTTATTGAGCCAATTATTGACATTGCTATTGTGGCACTGCGAAGAATGCAGGTATCTTACCAGTTCTGATTGAACTTATTGGGTACCATGCCACTCCCTGATTGCAAATACATCATCAGACATACAGATGTAACAAACCCATCAACATCAAGCATCATTTGGTGGCGTCATTATCATTGTTGGGTATAAATCAACGAGGCAGGCTTTATTGTGTGGTGTATTAAATTCCCTGGTATTTGCATTTACCCATGCCAATTTATTATCTCCGCAGCTTCCACCGGTGTGTTCCGTCGCTGTCTGTGACGTCATAGCGCCATCAGCACGGCCGGTTCACCTGCCACAACACACCAGTGTGAGTGTTAACGTGACATTCGTTCTGCAGACGTACTCTATCGTAGAAAACTTCGCTTATCTCTACGACTTTTGTGAACCTTGGTTGTATGTTGAATTCGTAAAGATACGGAATAACGCTGCTTGTTTACCCTTTGTGCTTCTCAGTGCTCCTTTACCCGTGTAGCCGCCACAGGGTTAAAGGGTTCCCTTGTTTAACTCTCGGGCCGCCACAAGGGTACACCTTGTTTAAAACTCTCGGACCTGCTTGCATTATAATCAGCTGGTCACGTGTTATGGCCAAGTTATTGCTTTCTGATCAGCTGGTCACGTGCTGCTGCTGAATTGCTACATTCCGAAACGTTTCGTGTTTCGCCGACGCCACCCGTGTATTGATCTGGTCGCAGGAGATTCTCAGCTTGTCTACCAGCCTGCCACCTGTTTCGCCCCCACATGAGTTACTGAGAGTGTTCACTTCGCTCCGATGATGTCCGTATTCGCACTCGGAACTATCGGTGCGACGACAGTTATTGTCAGAAAACGCCTCCATTTTCACGCCTTTATTCTGCCCCATCTTCCGCTGGTATTAATCTTCCCTCCATGTTGCGCTGTAGCCTAGCATTATGCCTTGCTTGGAGCTTGTCCTGCCCTATATTATGTGTGCTGTGCCATGCGTTGACATGCCCTGTCGCATGCAGTTGCATCGCAATAATTCGCCTAACAACTGTCCATGCAACAATGCTGCATGACTTGCTTCCTCTAGTATACTCCTAGGTCCGTGTCCCTGTGTTTACTGATAGTCGCTATATGACCTATGCAGTCGATGCGCCCCAAAACTACAATAATTAACCCTCTGTTTTGCCACGTACGTTTACTTCCATTTAATTGTGTGAATATTCTGTTGCTGACCCTTCATAACCAACACTTGCTAAGTGTTTTGCATTTTGTCCCAGCTTACGTAAGTCTGAAGTTAATTGCGGAGAGGAAGGGTCCAATTTCAAGACCGCATTCATTCCCTCGACCCAGCGAAGGTGGATTTGGCCGCCGGCTCTGCAAGGATTAAACGCAAGTTACAATCCAAGATTATGTACCCGAATGTCAGGAAGTACAATACAACAATGTTGCTCATTCCCGAAATAAAAATAATCATAACCACAGATTTCGTTGGGCCGAAGGTTGCGCTCTCCAAGTTCATGGTTTGAAAATTGTAATGCAGTCCAGACCTATAGCTGTTACAAAGCAAGTACAAGTTGAAGCATAAGTTCCTGTTCAGGTTGGTATGTTCATCTCGAAAACTGTTGATCTTTGAATGTCGTTAAAATAGCAAAATAGTCGTGAAGCATCTTTGGTAGGCCACTCGACTGCGCGGTGTTTTCACACCACTTTCCGTATCCATTCCCCTGTGTGGAAACAGGAAATCTTCCCTTGGTGTGTCTCCTCTGCACGAGTAGTCACCGTCCCTAAGAGCTGCGTGTGCTGAATTTTGACCCTTTGTCACGGCTTCGTCGCGCATAGTTTAACCTTGCTTTGTGTTCAAAGCGTGCTTCCTTCATCCCCGATGTCCTAGGATGTGCTAGAGGGCGGTGTCTCTTTTAGGCTGGACTGTTTCGCTGAAGTAATGCAGATTGTCAATGAAGCGATATACCACGGCCACCCCAACATCCAGCACTCTGTGAATACGTCATGTCCGTAGCATTTATTTTGCGCAAGGTGGCGACATTATGTTCTGTGGCAAGTTCCCATGCTAGAGAGCTCGTCTGTTCCTTCACCGTACGATACAGTTGATCACCTCCTCCATTTCTGATTTCAGTTACTACCACACTCTCCTGTGGCTGTGTGACGTCCTAACATCATATGGCAGCACAACACGGCATCATCATATGACGTCCGCATCATGTGTTCACCTAATGCAGCGCTGCTTTGTTCTGTAACATATTCCCGTGCTACAGAACGCGACTGCTCTTCCACCCTATGATGCAATTGATCACCACCTTCCTTTCTGATTTCAGTCGCTACCACACTGTCCAGTGGCTGTGTGTGCCGCCACAGCACCGTCAGCGCGGCCAGTTCACCTGCGACAACACCCGCCGGTGTGAGCGTTAGCGTGACGGGTGTCCTACAGCAGTACTCCGCAACTCCTGTGACACAGCCGGCTAACAGCATGGCAGACAGGAATGCATCAGGGAAGTGGCCGAATCGCTGTGACTTGTGTGGCAAAGAGTTCCGTCATCCTAGCAGCCTCATTTTCCACACCCGAGCTCACAGCGGCGAAAAGCCACACGGATGTGATGTATGTGGCAAGACGTTCGGCCGACCGTGGGATCTTACTGTTCACTACAGAATCCACTCCGGCGAGCGGCCATACAAGTGTAAGGTGTGTGGTAAATCGTTCTCTCAACCGAGCAATCTGACCACTCATTACACGATCCATTCCGGGGAGAAAACATACAAGTGTAAGGAGTGTGGTAGAGCATTTCCTTGTAAATACAACCTGAAAAAGCACGCTGCTGTCCACTCTGGGGAAAACCGTTCAGTTGCGACGTTTGCGCCAAGCTATTCAGTCGACAAAGCGGTGTTAATACCCACTACAGAGTCCACTCCGGCGAGAGGCCATACAAGTGTAAGGTGTGTGGTAAATCGTTCTCTCAATCGTCCCATCTGACCACGCATTGCAGGCTTCATACCGGCGAAAAACCATATAAGTGTAATCAGTGTGAGAAGTCGTTCAGTCAACAGTCCCATCTGACCATCCATTATAGACTTCATTCCGGCGATAGGCCATACAAGTGTGATCAGTGTGAGAAATCGTTTGCTCAGCGGGGCAACTTGAAGCATCACGCTGAAGTCCATGCTGGAGAGAAAACGTTCAGGTGTGACGTTTGTGGCAAGCTGTTCAGTCTCCAGAGCACTCTTAATGCCCATTACATTATCCACTCCGGTAAGAGACCTTACAAATGTGGGCACTGCGGTAAGTCGTTTCCTCGCAAGGTCCGCCTGGAGCGTCACGTTGTATCCCATTCTGAGACAGAAACGGTTCAGGTGTGACGTGTGTCGCAAGCTGTCAAATCAATGGCCATACAGGTGTGATCACTATGGCAAATTGTTTGTTGACCAGGGCTTCCTGAGGCGTCACGCTGTACTCCATGACGGAGAGTGGCCGAGCTAGTGTGAACAGTGTGACCAATCATTTGGTCGGCAGTTCCATCGGACTAGGCATTACCGGATTGATTCCGTGGAGGGGTCATAGAGGTGTGATCAATGTGGAAAGTTGTCCGTTTCTGATAGTTGGACGTAATGAACTCGACATTTTGACATTTTTTCAGTTTTTTTGGACGTTGTGTTTATTGGACATTGCGATCTTCGCACGTGATGAACTTTGGTAGTCAATGAAACTTGAATGTTTTATATGTCCCCAGTTTTCCGAAAACCTTGAGCCTACAGTGACTATAGCATTCGTGCTCTTGCACTACAGTGTCTGAAAGTTCGTTTGATAATATAATCTCGGAGTGCATAATTATCCTGCATACGTGGCGCTATGGAGAAGTTAAGTGAACATGTAATAAATGAAGGACATAAATGTAGCGCTTTGTGATGATGACCACTGGGATCCTCTACGTAATCCACGCACATTAACCGTCACCCTTGTGCGGTATGTTGCCACATTCGTCAGTAACCTCGAGCACTAGAACAGAAACTAGCTCATGTGTCAGTCGCGGTAGCATCTCTTCACTTTCCATGCCCAGAACGAATGCCATCGACACTCGGAAGTGAAAAATATCAACCTGTCTTTCGATACCTGGGTAAGTCCATTACCAGGCGACCAACGGGTGACACCGCCATGCGGGCGATTTCAACCCAAGTGGGTGTATAGGGTAGTCATGGGCGCTGAATCAATCAGAAAGTTTTAGCTTCGTAATGGCAGCGACCTCGGAGATATGGCCTGAGGAAATTTTAATAGGTCACATTGCAGGTCAATCTTTGAGAGTGATTATCTCCGGTACTTTAAAACCTAGGATAAACATATAGCATATCTGTAGAATCGCAAGCACCTCTTCTTTTCATTTCTGGGATCGGTTTTTAATTTTGAACAAATTTTGAAGCTGTGGCCGTTTGACCTCAGGTCACGTGACCTCCCGTGACCCCAAACCACTTTATATTCACATTTGTAACCATATTTACTATAGGGGTCATCGATTGTCTTTCGAAGCAAGAAGTAAAAATGATGTTTATTTACTGATAACTATTAATAAGTTGCCTTCATTCTACCCGAGTTTATTGATTTTCGCACGTTTTGCTGAGTGGTCGGGTCAGTCTTTTGCTAGCGATTGACCCCCAAATGCCCATAGGGCTATGATTCGAGATATGCACTTATCAGGCATGATGAGATGAATCCGAACGTGCCAGATTTCATGACCTCAGGTCACCAGGTCATCTATCCAGTTCAGGTTAAATACATCGGTGGAAGTGAGAATGGTAATGTTGGAAGAAGTTTTGGACCCATAGTAGTGAGATAGGTGCTGATTTACACTTAAATAAATATTCAATGTATGCCTGTTGCGTAGTCAATGACAATTATTGGCAAAATCATTCACTTCATAGTTCTGGTACTCCCACCTTTGTGTTGCGGCTCGCGCGGTCAATCGCAGCTAGTCGACCGCGAAACTGATAACGGTCGGTCGAGATGTAAAATATTGAGTCGAGTCAGAGCTTTGGGGTCAGTCGGGTAGCGATTGACCCCAAAGCTCATAGGGTTATAATTTAAGATATACACTTATCAAGCATGATGAGATAAACCCGAACGTGCCCGATTTCATGACCTCAGGTCACCAGGTCACCTATCCAGGTCAGGTTAAATACGTCAGTGGAGATGAAAATGGTGATGTCGGTAGACGTTGGAAAGTAACTTCAACTTTACCTTGATGTTCTCCAGCCGTGAGAGCTGAGAGGTTACCGTGAATAATTTTTAGAGCTGGCATTAATATGCCAACATTTATTCATGTCACATGCAAAGTTAAAAACAAACACTGGCAACGTACCACCATATGTATAATAACAATAATATCGACGTAAGAAACAACGAATCCTCCAACAACAAAATTCCGTATCCACAAGCCAATGAAAATCTCATCACGCGTTTTTGTATTGGCATACCTACATTCGCTCACACTTGATCACCTAAAATCAACTACATATCAACGCTTACCTACTCATCCGTACAAACGCGAACGTAAACTCCTGCATTACTGGATGATGTTCAGAAACAGTGATGTGAAACCGGTCAACTGGTCTAAACTTATCAAACCTTTGTGTGCCCTTGACAGTGAGAGCCTTGGTCAACCGCTCTTTAAGGGATTCAGTCACGTTTGAAACGCAATCTTTGGAAACGAACAGGAAGTGAATTACCGATTTTTTTTTTCACTGAGAAATCGGTGCATATCTTCAGCACTCAGAATCTGGTCCTGGTTGGGTCGTCTCAAACTCTCCATACCCGTCGCTCTTTTCACTGGATCACCAACACCATCGCATACGCTCTTGCCATGGGAGGTACCGAAAAAGTGCCACTCGCAGTCAACATCGAAATCTTCACGGTGACGGCACACATTCACAAAATTGAAACGGTTCTTGTACTGACCGGCGCATCCGTCTGAAACGTAGCGAATCTTTCTTAAACCAGGGACACGTGACTTCAAAATAGGAACTAAGTGTTGTAAGAACGCGTGGACAATAGCAGCATTGTGCTTCAGTGCATCGGATATAACACATAAACTCTGATGGAGTTGTCCTCTTTTCAATAAGCTACAAACGGATGAACCGTCACTTGAGGAGTATCCCAATGATAACTCTGTACCTCATCCTGTACAACGCAGGTACAGTTCTCGGCAAAATCGCCTAAAACTACTGCCTCACCCACATCGACTGAATCCTTCAACTCCTGAAAAGCACGCCCCTGTTCCTTAGACACATTATGATGTCTGATCAGATTGCGGATCGTCTTAGACAAGGTCGCCATAAACGCGTCACGCGGCTCAATATGTTACATCTCGACCGACCGTTATCAGTTTCACGGTCGACTAGCTGCGATTGACCGCGCGAACCGCAACACAAAGGTGTGAGTACCAGAACTATGAAGTGAATGATTTTGCCAATCATTCTCATTGACTACGTAACAGGCATACATTGAATATTTATTTAGGTGTAAATCAGCACCTATCTCACTACTATGGGTCCAAAACGTCTTCCGATATTACCATTTTCATCCCACTGATGTATTTAACCTGAACCGGATAGAAGACCTGGTGACCTGAGGTCATGAAATCGGGCATGTTCGGATTCATCTCATCATGCCTGATAAGTGCATATCTCGAATCATAGCCCTATGAGCTTTGGGGGTCAATCGCTAGCAAAAGACTGACCCGATCACTCAGCAAAACGTGTGAAAATCAATAAACTCGAGTAGAATGAAGGCAAATTATTAATAGTTATCTGTAAATAAACATCATTTTTATTTTTTGCTTCGAAAGACAATCGATGACCCCTATAGTAAATGTGGTTACAAATGTGAATATCAAGTGGCTTGGGGTCACGAGAGGTCACGTGACCTGAGGTCAAACGGCCACAGCTTCGAAATTTGTTCAAAATTAAAAACCGATCCCAGAAATGAAAAGAAGAGGTGTTTGCGATTCTACAGGTATGCTATATGTTTATCCTAGGTTTTAAAGTACCGGAGATAATCACTCTCAAAGATTGACCTGCAATGTGACCTATGAAAATTTCCTCAGGCCATATCTCCAAGGTCGCTGCCAGTACGAAGCTAAAACTTTCACAGATTGATTCAGCGCCATGACTACCCTATACACCCACTTAGGTTGAAATCGCTCGCATGGCGGTGTCATTTCCCAACAATTTTGGTCGCCTGGTAATGGACTTCCCCACCTGTCTTAAGCTGTGACTCTCAGGTTTCCATCACCACCAGGCTCTGTATCTTGTCTGCCGGAGAGGCTGGGCTGTCTGGGTGCGGGGAGACAGTCGCACCACACGATGTGCCTGGTGCACAAGGTGCGCCGACCCGGTGGGCCTGTGGTCCATTCACGCCGCTATGGTGTCCTTTCCCGTTGCTATGCTGGTGTCGCTTCGACACTGACGCTGCTTGCAGGCGTGTCATGACACCAATATCTTTGAGGAAAAAGACTCCACGAGGTAGTGTTGGAATCAAGTCCCATTGCTGATGTGGCGTTATCTGGTGCTAAAAGGGGAGACATTGTTGCCACCTATTTTAACTGATTGATGCTAAGCAGCGGTGTCATTTGGCACTACGATTTACTTGAGGGGATTATGAAGCACCACATCTTGGAGTAAAATTATTTTGATTCTCGATGCCGAGGGTCAAATGACGCTAAGCGTAATTACACCTGTACCACAAAACCGGATCGGTATCCCAAAGATTCAAGCTGGAGCTCTCCAAAAAAGGAGAGATTCCAACAAATAAATGTCCGGATCAGGAAAATGGCTCTGGAGCACCGAACATTTTTCTCCAGATGCCTTCAAAAATTGCGTATGGCATCGAAAAGCATGCTGGATCTCGAAAAATCGAGGTGGGATGCAAAAACATGGCGCCAGAGGCTCGAAAAATCAGGCCGGGATTCGGACATAAAAACCCAGAAAAGATCCACAAAAAATCGCGTTGAGCACAGAAAGCTGGCGTTGGGTCCCCGGAACCACGCGCCTGGGCGCGATAAGTCGCACTGGGACCCATAAAAATCACACCGAAGCCCCAAAATCGTACTGGGGCCCCACAAATGTGCATCAGAAGCCCAAAATATACACAGCCGGACCCTAAGAGTACAACGGTGCCCGAAAATACAACTAACCTTCCAAAGTGCACCGAGTCTCCCAAAAAGTGATAGGGCCTTAAAACATGCGTTGCAGCCCTAAATAAACATGCCGGGAGCTCGAAAAAAAATACACTGCAAGCTCGCAAGGCGCACAGGGGCCATGAGAACGCACAAGGGCCTGAAAAAGAGGCTGGGCCACAAAAGACAACATGGTTCTAAAACGTACAAAACGACCGGGAGCTAAATAAACACATCAGGATCTTCGAAAACGCCCTGCCACGTGAAACATACTCGGTGCACAAAAAAGCAACAAAGCCCTAAAACGAGCAGTGTTTCGAAGATGTATTAGGCCCACAACTTCAATTTAAAATGTATTACCCACCACTTTAAAATACAAAATTTCACAATTTCAGGCATTCCAGTTCATAGCACCCGGTCGCCACGACGGCAACGTCAGTGCACGTGCACACCCATCTTTCGTATTCGGTGCATTCGCCACACTTCGTGCGATGCTACGGCCTCTGCGAGGCCTTCTGCGTTTTGCTAATTGCTGCCACATGATACAATTGCGCCATATTTGACGTGATGGAATGCTTCGTATGGGCGTTCGCTGCGAAAAGTCGATTGATTAAATTCGATCATTAGTTTCCTACTTTCCACATTTTCTGGTAGTTATGAAATGCGGTTTCCGCTGAGGTTTGATGCACTTCATATCTTTGCTGCTATCCTCCCAGATTGGCTACCGAACCGAGGCCCTGCCTCAGCATTCTTTTTTGGACCCATTGCGTCTTTCTTGCTCTATGATTGTGTATTATGGCTCCAATCCATTTTTGTTAGGGGCCTAAAACATTTTCGAATCCCCTGCTCGTTTTATGGTTTGTTGCATTTTTGCGCACCGAGGTTTTTTTTAACGTGTCAGGGCGTTTTCGAAGACCCCGATGTGTTTATTTAACGCCCGGTCTTTTTGTTTGTTTTGGAACCATGTTGCCTTTTGCGGCCTCAACCACTTTTTCAGGTCCTTGTGCGTTATCATGACCCCTGTGTGCCTTGAGAGCCTCCGGTATATTTTTTTAGACCTCCCGGTATGTATATTTATGGCCGCAACGCATGTGTTAAGTCCCTGTCGCTTTTTGTGAGACTCTGTGCGCTTTGGAGGGCCAGTTGTATTTTCGGCCCCCGTTGTGCTCTTAGGGTCCCGATGTGTCTATTTTGGGCTTCTGACGCACAGTTGTGGGGCCCCAGTACAATTTTGTGGCTCCGGTACGATGTTTCTAGGTCCCAGAGAGGCTTATCGCGCCTAGGTGCGTGGTTCCGGAGACCCAACCCCAGTTTTCTGGGCTCAATACGATTTTTGTGAAGCCTTTCTGATTTCTTAAAAGTCCAAATCCCGGCTTGATTTCTCGAGCCCTTGGCGCCATGTTTTTGTATCCCACCTCGATTGTTCGAGATCCGGTTTGTTTTTCGGTGCCGTATGCAATTTGTGAAGGCATCTGATAATATGTTCGGTGCTCCAGAGCCATTTTTTTAACCTGGGAATTTAGTTGTTGGAATCCCTCCTTATTTTGGAGGGCTCCAGCTTGATTTTTTCGGATACCGATCCGGTGTTTGTGGTTACACTGTGCTTACGTGTGGCCCAAGACGCCAATTTTTGAGAGCCTCGACGGGACTACCGATGAGAATTGTGGGTCCCGAGCGCGATATTTGAGGTGCCTGGTTCGAGTTTGTGGGACGCGTTGTATTTAGCTGTGGCCCCAACGCGATTTTGGCGGTTCCTGTTGCAATTTTTCGGGCCTCGGAGCGAGCTTTCTGGGGCTCGCCGTATTTATTTGGAGACCCATACGCGAATTCTGGTGGACCGACGCGAATTTTGGTGGTCCCAGCGCGATTTTTGAGGCCCCGGCACGATTCTTGGGAGCTTATCCCTCTCAGGATGCAGGGGGCATTTGCCCCTTTGATATTGCACTGCGGCCACTGAAGGAGTTTTTTTTTGTCCCAGAGTGACATTCCGATTAAGGATTGATTTTTGGGGCAGCTGTAACTTTTGGGGCCCCGGTGCGACCTTCTGGGCCTCCAGTGTGATTTTCAAGGGCTGTGACGCGGACTTTTTTTAGTCCAATGTGATCTTTTGGGCCCCGACGTCATTCTCTTGGATCTCTAGCGCGAGCTATAGCGGCCTCGACACTTTTTGGGGGTCCAATGCGCTTTGGGTGCTTTTGGCGTCATTGTTGGGCCCCCAAAGTTATTATCCATGTCCGGATTGTTTTTCGTTGCTCCGGCTTCATTTGTTTTGGTCCCAATCAGACTGTTGGGGCACGGTACGACCTGTCGTGCCCCTGGCATGATTGTGGTGGTCCGGGCTTGAATTTTTGGTATCCCAGGCTCGGCATAATTTGCGGGGGCCCCGCCGGATCTTTTGGGGCCCATATCGTGATTTTAAAGTACCCAGACACGACTCCTACTATTTCTTAATGGTTTCTTCTTGCAAATTATAGGCCTCCTGTCGCGTCTTAAGGGTCTCGTCTCATTTCCTAGAGCCTTTTTACTGGTTTTCGACGTCTCCTTGTGTGTCCTACCCTCCTCCATATTCAATGGTCCTCCTCTCCCGTCTTGGAGGGCTTCTTCTTGCATTCTGGGGACCCTTTAACAAAGCATGGGGCTTCCTCTCATCTTCGAGGGGCATTCTCTGCCAAATTAGGGGCCTCCTGCCACGCCTCGTGGGCCTCTTCCTTTATCATGGCAAAGCCTTACCCGTTTTGAGGGATCTTCAATTTTGGAAACCTCACCTCTTCCATACCTGCTACCACTCCCATCTTAAGGGCCTCCTCTCATTTCCTGGGAACTCTTTCCGGTTTTCGGGGTCTCATTTGGTCCTGGAGACCTACTCCTTCTTGAGGGACTCCTCTCGAGTCCGGCAGATGCCTCATTTCTCTTCTAGAGGCCTTCTTTTTCAAATTAGGGGCCTCCTCTCACGTCTTGGGGCCTCCTGCTCTGCGTGTGGATTCGATCTTTACCCATCTTAGGGGTGGTCTCTTATCTCCTGGTGGACTCCTCTTCTCTTCCAGGCGCCTCCTCTGCCAAATTACTGGCAACCTTTCCTATCTTATTGGCCTTGTTATTTCCCGGGGACCTTCTTAGCCGTCTTCGAGCCTTCTTTTCCGCCTGGGAGCCATTTCTCTTATCCAATGGCCTTTCTCTCCTATTTTAGGAGCCTCCTCGTTCATCATGGGGGTCTCATTTCCAATCCTGTGTCGTTCTCTTCCCAATTAGGTGCCTCTTGCCACGTCTCTGGATCGTCCTTTTCTATCTCGGTGGAACCTCACCTGTTTGGGGCCTGCTTTTGCGTCTCCGAAACCTCATCTCATATCCACTGGCTTCCTTTTCCGTCTTAGGGCCTCCTCTCATATTCTGTGGCCTCCTTTCCGGTGTTGGGGCCTCCTTTGCAATCCTGGTTTCCTCCGTGCCATTTTTGACACTCTTGATTTCTGGGGACTCCTACCCTCTCCCAGGTGACTCCTTTTTTAAATTAGGGGCCTCCTCTCACGTCATGGGGGCCTCCTTATCTGTGTTTGGAGCCTCATTATCCTCTTAGCATGGTGCTTTTGCGTCCTAGTCCTAGATTTTCTCTTCTAGGGTCCTCCTCTTCCAAAATATGGGCCTCATCTGGCTGGTCTCCGTGGCCTTCTCTCATTCCTGCGGAGACCTTCTTACCCGTCTTGGGGCCCCTATTGCGTCCGGAGAAATCTCCCCTATCTTGTCTTAATTTTATATTGCAGGGGCACCCTCTTCCGTCTTGGGGGCCTCGTTTTCCAAATTAAGACTATCCTGCCACCAATCGGAAGCCTTTTCGTCTAACCTGGGTGGCTTCTTGCCCGTATCGGTGGCATCCTTTCCGTCATGAGGGCCTCCTTTTCGTACTGGGGGCCTCCTTTTCGTCCTGGGGCCTCCTTTTCATCCTGGGGGCTACCTCCCAATCTCTGTTCTACGTCTTAGGGGACTCCTTTTCGTCCTTAGGTGCATCCTTTTCGTTCTGGGGGCCTCTTTTTCGTCCTGGGGCCTCCTTTTAGTCCTGCGGGCCTCCTCGCAATCTCTGTTCTACGTCTTGGGTGCTTCCTTTGCGTCCTGGGGGCATCCTTTTCGTCCTGGGGGGCATCCTTTTCGTCCTGGGGGCCACCTCACAATCTCTGTTCTACGTCTTAGGGGCCTCTTTTTCGTCCTGGGTGCCTCCTTTTCGTCCTGGGGGGCCTCCTTTTCGTCATGGGGGCCACCTCCCAATCTCTGTTTTACGTCTTAGGGGCCTCCTTTTCGTCCAGGGGGCCTCCTCCCAACCTCTGTTCTACGTTTTGGGTGCTTCCTTTGCGTCCTGGGGTCATCCTTTTCGTCCTGGGGGCCTCCTTTTCGTCCTGGAGGCCACCTCACAATCTCTGTTCTACGTCTTGGGGCCTCCTTTTCGTCCTGAGGGCCTCCTTTTCGTCCTGGGGACCTCATCCCAATCCCTGTTCTACGTCTTGAGAGCATCCTTTTCGTCCTTGGGTGCATCCTTTTCGTCCTGGGGGCCTCCTTTTCGTCCTGGGGACCTCCTCCAAATCTCTGTTCTGTGTCTTGGGGCTTCCTTTTCGTCCTGGGGACCTCCTTTTCGTCCTGGGGGCCCCCTTTTCGTCCTGGGGGCCTCCTCCCAATCTCTGTTCTACGTCTTGGAGCCTCCTTTTCGTCCTGGGGGCCTCCTCCCAATCTTTGTTCTACGTCTTGGGGCCTCCTTTGCGTCCTGGGGGCATCCTTTTCGTCCTGGGGGCCTCCTTTTCGTCCTGGGGCCCACCTCCTAATCTCTGTTCTACGTCTTGGGGCCTCCTTTTCGTCCTGGGGGCCTCCTCCCAATCTCTGTTCTACGTCTTGGGGGCCTCCTTTGCGTCGTGGGGGCATCCTTTTCGTCCTGGTGGCTTCCTTTTAGTCCTGGGGGCCTCCTTTTCGTCCTGGGGACCTCCTTTTCGTCTTGGGGGCCTCCTTTTCGTCATGAGGGCCACCTCCCAATCTCTGTTATATGTCTTACGGGCCTCCTTTTCGTCTTGGGGGCCTCCTTTTCGTTATGGGTGCCTCCTTTTCGTCCTGGGGGCCCCCTTTTCGTCCTGGGGGCCTCCTCACAATCTCTGTTCTACGTCTTGGGGCCTCCTTTTAGTCATGGGGGCCTCCTCCCAATCTCTGTTCTACGTCTTGGGTGCCTCCTTTGCGTCCTGGGGGCATCCTTTTCGTCCTGGGGCCCACCTTCCAATCTCTGTTCTACGTCTTAGGGGCCTCCTTTTCGTCCTGGGGGCCTCCTTTTCGTCCTGGGGACCTCATCCCAATATCTGTTCTACGTCTTGGGGGCCTCCTTTTTGTCCTTGGGTGCATTCCTTTCGTCCTGGGGGCCTCCTTTTCGTCATGGGGCCTCCTTTTCGTCCTGGGGGCCTCCTTCCAATCTCTGTTCTACGTCTTAGGGGCCTCCTTTTCGTCCTGGGGGCCTCCTCCCAACCTCTGTTCTACGTATTGGGGCCTCCTTTTCGTCCTGGGGCTTCCTTTTCGTCCTGGGGGCCTCCTTTTCGTCCTGGGGGCCTCCTTTTCTTCCTGGGGGCCTCCTCTTAATCTCTGTTCTACGTCTTGGGGCCCCCTTTTCGTCATAGGGGCCTCCTTTTCGTCATGGGGCCTCCTTTTCGTCCTGGGGGCCTCCTTCCAATCTCTGTTCTACGTCTCTTATAGAGACCTGATTATATTTCCTGGGGGCCTCGTCAGTCTTGAGACCTCATTGACAGTATGATCTTCTGTCCCGTCGGCCTCCTTGCTCACCTTTTTTGCTGTGCATTTGCGGATGGGGGGCCTCCTCAAATTTCAGGGGGCGGCGCCCCCCAGTTTCACGGCAGGGGGGCGACTGCCCCCCCCCCCCCCCCCCGGTGGCGACGCCCTTGCTTACAACGTCACATTCGCCTACATCACCAGAACACATTAACACAACACAACTCAACACAACACAAATCCAGCCACACCCACGCAATGAAACCGACGGTAAGCACATGGAACACATGAAATCAATCTCACCGAAAACAAAGTAGTCATCATCACTAGACTTAGAGCTGGTTGCACAAAACTAACAGCCTAAAAAAAGGTGACCTAATATACCGCACCTCACTGCGACATCTGCAACACCTCACTGCGACACCTGCACCACATCACTGCGACACCTGCACCACATCACTGCGATACCTGCACCACCTCGCTGCGACACATGCAACCATTCACTGCGACATCTGCAACACCTCACTGCGACACCTGCACCACCACATTAGGCATAGGCCACATCCTGCTACACTGTAGTAGCTTTAACTCCCAAAGGGTGACCAATATACCGCACCTCACTGCGACACCTGCATCACCACGTTAGGCATAGGCCACATCCTGCTAACTGAAAAGACAAACACCTCACTGCCTCATCACCATTAGCATAGCCACATCCTCTTGAATGTAGTAGCTTTAACTCCCAAAGACAACCACCTAAGGCATTCTGCCAAAGAGATGGCATCACCCTGTCGCTTCCATCGCTTCTCGGTGACAAGCACCCAGCACTCCTTCAATTGCTATTTGAATATCTGTTCGCCACAAAAATACCAGGAGCACTGTAGACACCACACCACCAACACTCACATCAGCACGTAATGCATGCCCGCGAAACACCCGTTGAAAACATGTAAATAGCTATTCCCGAAGAGCGTCGTACGTACATGAGGCGATTTGCTTCCCAATTATAAATAAATGGCTACCTTGCGGTGCCGTCGGACGTAGATAAGCCGACTTGCTTGAGGAAAACGTATAGCAAAATACAATCAGCATAGCGTAAAACGACTATCCAGAGGAGCCATCAGACGTAGGTGAGCCGATGTGCCTTGCAACCCATAACGTAAAACGGCTACCCAGAGGTACAGCGGACATATATAGATGGGCCGAATGTCAAAACGCCGTACTAACCCAACTGACAACCCTGCATGGCATGCTTAGATTAACCCGCTACTAACAACTAGCATGCGGCGGCAGGTGTGGTATGTGATGTGGACAATTGCCTCCTTGTTCCCACGATAAAGATCCTTCGGTGCTCTTCGATAAGAGTAGGCTAAAGGCGACACCCTGGCAAAATCAACTTTTCGCCACTCTCAAAAACACACGCCGCCCGAACTACACATTTTCTGGAGGAGTAAAGTAAAATTAAAACCATTTCGACATCAAGGAGATGCCCCCAGCCCAGCCACCGCCTTCAGCACCTAAAATATCACACAATCTATAACGTAAAACTCCCTCAGCGTGAATGTTCACTTGCCTGTTCTTTGCTTTCAAGCACTCGCTCTAATAGACAGATATGTAAATGTGAAGGGGGCGTAAATGACCTTTATGGTCCAGCACGCCAAAAATTCCCCCCCCCCCCCCTGTGGTAAAACCCAACCGATAAAGAGAGAATCACACAATCCGGCACCGTCCGAAAGCCAACGCGTGGCTGGAGGCCCCGCCCCTCGGCCGTCTGCGCCAATGGCGGCCAGCATTCAGTGACTGCGACGCGTGGTTCGACACGAGCACAGCACGGCCAGCTGGCCGCCGTCAGACACGTGGCTGAGGGGCACCCACGCACACGTGGAGTAACGGACGCCAGTCGACGTATCTTGAGGTGAGGCCGGACGTGGACGTGGACTTGACGATATCGGGTGAGCGGCGCGTCGGTATCGTTTGCACGGAGAAGGAGACCCCAGTGGACGTCTGCTAATGACGTCACATGATGCATCATGTCATGATTACATCATCAAGAAATGCCAGTCGACTTCGGGGAGGAGTAGTCTAGGGGTAGGTTGCACGTCTCACAATGGAAAGATTGTGGGTTCGAGTCTCACCTGTCGCTACTCTGCCCGCGACCAGTCGGCGTGAGATATTGGCGACGCTACATCGCTCAACGGTCGGCGTGTCGTAAAACCAATAACCACCGGCAGTCGACGTCATATGATGCAACGTGCCATTATGACGTCATCACGGGACGCCAATCGACATCTGGATGTGACGTAGCTCGCCTTGGGGTTCTCTGAGAAAGTTAATTTAATTTGATTATAAAATTGTTCCGCTTTTTCTCTTCAACATTTACTGGAAGGAAATCTGGTTTTTTTTTTTATAAAAGGTGTTTTTTGAATTTTTGGAAACAAAATTCAGAATATAATGTTCATGAACATGACGAAGAAGATGCGACCGCTCATTTTCGGCGCTGATGCTTACTTTTCAATTTGAACGATGACGTCACATCGGTAATCTCATTAAGGTATGTGAACCGTGCCATACGTATGACGTCATCAAACCGTACCGATGTGACGTCATCGTTCAAATTGAAAAGTAAGCATCAGCGCCGAAAATGAGTGGTCGCATCTTCTTAGTCATGTTCATAAACATCATATTCTGAATTTTCCCCACAAAATTTAAAAAACACCTTTTATAAAAAAAATTACCGAGATCTGAATAACTCATTGAGCCTTGATCTACCTCAAGTTTATGCTTAAATATGATTACATATGAATTTATACTATTATATATTTATATATTATATCTTATATGTTTATATTATTAGGTATAAAAGCTTCCTCTTGCAAATTATGGGCATGCTCTCGCGTCCTAGGGACCTCGTTTTATTCTCTAGAACCTTCTGACCAGATTTGGATGTCTCCTCGTGTATCATACCCTCCTCCATATTCCATGGTCCTCTTTCGTCTTAGGGGACCTCCTCGCACATCCTATGGTCCCTTTACCATGGTCTGAGGCTTCCTCTCATATTCCAGGGGCCTTCTCTGCCAAATTAGGGACTTCTTGATAAATTCGTGAGTCTCCTCCTATATCGTGGCGAGGTACTTTCGCGGTGGCGCCACTCCAGACAAGTATCCCCTCCCCAGATGCAGGGGCGGTCCGACGTATCCAAACTGTGAGGCAGAAAAATCCCCACTGCGTCCCCCCCCTAAGAAAACTTGTCGGATTTCGGCCACTTTATTTTTCGGTTCAGAAAAACGATAGATTTTTTGAAAATGAAAACTTGATAAATGAAAACTTTTTAAGATGTGAATAATTCCAGTGCAGGTACTTATATCACAACATACAGTCCAAGAAAATAAAAGTGCAGTATATCATTAAACTACCATTTTACAAAATTGCAAAGAACACTTTTGATGCTGTATACATGCCATTCCCCTCAACAGTATATGTGCAACATGTATGGAGAGAGGGTTTTGGGTGAGCTAAGATAATGGAAAATATAGGAAAATTACAGATAAAAAACCTAACAGATTATAAACTAACCAGACCTAACCTTCTTATGTTGGATCCAGTCAATCATACTGATGTTGGATCACCTGCTATCATTACATCACCCAGGGAGTCCATATAATCTGCTATGTTGATGCTAAGTGCCATGATCTTAAAGAGTGAATATCTTCTTAGGTGATTTTCCAAAGAAATGGTACATGAAGAAATTGGCAGGTAAGCTTTAGCAAGTCTAGTCCACACATTTTCCCAATTTAAGCTATGGAGCTTCTTCTAGAAAAACACTGAAATTATGCTTGTTGTTGCAGGATAAAACAGCCATGAATATTTGGTAATTTGGAATCTTAAGGCGATCATCAGAATCTGATAACAATGCTCCAATATCATGCTTATGGATGCCATTAAGATGATGTTATAAATCATCTCCATGAAAAATGGTCAGTTTTAAGTTGGTGAGCAGAATAATACCAAAAAGGGACATTGAATGAGGGAATAAATAATTGGGAAAATATCAAATTAATCACTGAAAGCTAGCCTCACCTATCCTAGCCAAACATTTTTCATATTTTTTTTATAGCAGAAGAATATCAGTATTAGTGCACTTTAAGGCAACCACTATTCACATTTTACACACATTTTACCTCCATGAAGCAAAACAATGTGTTAGGTTTGGCTAGGCTGCATTAGGTTATTCCTTTCTTTTATGTTTGAAAAATAAGATGTTTTCTCGAGAAGTTTAAAAAAGAAAGATTCATCTTCAAAAACAGGTCAGGCTATGTTAGGTCAGGTTACGTATTTTATTATTTATTTTAGGAAAGAAGTAGTTAAAAATGTACCTATTTCAACAAACTTGTTCTCTTATATGTTACTTAGATATTTGGGCCTTCAGGTGCTTTGACTGTGTTCTCTTATATGGAATGATTGACTAGGTCATTAGGGTATATTACATATTTCTTTCTCTTGAGCATTTTTGCATGCCCCAATACCCCAACTCAAAGCCTCTTTTCTGGTGATATTTTGGCTGCCAGTAAAAAGTATGCATTTGCAAAGGAAATGAGTGGTTACATTGTGTTAACCACATTCATTGTGTTGGGAAAGGGAATTCCAAGCAGACAATTGTCTTAAACTTCAAACTTACTGCTGGATGTTTCATTTTTTAAATCCTTCAAATTCACATTTTTCAAAATTTCACAACAAAACTAACCTAGGTAACCTACCCTCTTCTTACTTGACAACCTTAAAAACAGGTGCAGAACTTCTGTAGTGAACACCCTAAACTGCAATGATACTGAACAGGATTTTGTCCATTAATAAATGCAATCATAGGTAATCACATTTGGAGATGGCCTGTTCCTCAAATTTGTTTACCACTGAAGCTTCTTTGGTACTTATCTGGCTACTAGGGGGGAAATATAAAACACGATCCTGAAGACCAGCTTGAAGGTGAAGATCATCTGGCCAAAAGAACCCTACTTTTGAACCTAGCATCAGGTCAGTACAATTTGTACAGGTCAAAAGACCAGTACAAATTGTGGATGTTAACAGATCCAAAAAGCTGGCTTTGAATCCCTTCGTAGGGCCAAGCAAAGGATAAGCGTGAAATTTCCAACTCCTTCGATTGGGAAACCTCAATATTTAATCATAAGCTTAGAGCAACATTGTCCTATAAAATTCCTCTATTTCTGACAAGTTGTTAGTCCTTATCGTTACTTTTTATGTCAACTCAGTACCTCCTGGTATATGGAAGGTCGTATATATATTTTATTTATACACAATGTCTAAAACCCAGGAGCATTTAAGAGTCATTCTTCGTTATTATATTAAACAGTTGTTAGTGAAGACCAATTTACTCCCCAACCGACTGCATTGGGGAGCTGTAGCTACAATGCACACCGCCCCCTCCGCCCCCCCCCCCCTATGTTGGGGTCTCGCTCCTCGCATTTCCCACATCTCGTACCTCACATAGGGCTGTGAGCAGCCTTGAATACAAAGCTGGTTGTGAACAAAAGCGCTAGATATGGATACATATTGGACGAAGCATGCCTTATTATGAGTTCCTCAGGCCAGTTATACACCGGTTAAAAATGTAGCATGGAAATCTGAATATTATTTCCCTCGGTTAATACAAACCACTTGTTAATTTGTGTCCCTTCAATTCTTCCATTTTGATATTTCCCAGAAGACAAAATTTATGTTTTTCGCGAAAATCATATATAACAAATTAATTATATTTCTACTCAGGTGAGGGACTGCCTTAACTGCCTCAATGGGCGGACCGCCCGTGCCCAGATGACAATTCCTGGATCCGCCCCTGCCTCCTGTGGCAGCTATGGGTTTTCTGTGGCGGTTATGGGACCTCCTATGACAACAGTGGGCCTCCAGTCGTGGCCTGGGGTTGCGGTCAGATCATTTCAGGCGGTCTTCTGTGATTCCCATTCAGAAACCTTGGTGCCACCGAGGGGGAGATGCCACGGTACCACCGAGGGGGAGATGCCATGGTACCACCGAGGGGAGATGCCGTGGTACCACCGAGGGGAGATGCCATGGTGCCACCAAGGGGAGATGCCATGGTGCCACCGAGGGGAGATGCCATGGTGCCACCGAGGGGAGATGCCATGGTGCCACCGAGGGGGAGATGCCATGGTGCCACCGAGGGGAGATGCCATGGTGCCACCGAGGGGAGATGCCATGGTGCCACCGAGGGGAGATGCCATGGTGCCACCAAGGGGAGATGCCATGGTGCCACCGAGGGGAGATGCCATGGTGCCACCGTGGGGGAGATGCCATGGTGCCACCGAGGGGAGATGCCATGGTGCCACCGAGGGGAGATGCCATGGTGCCACCGAGGGGAGATGCCATGGTGCCACCGAGGGGGAGATGCCATGGTGCCACCGAGGGGAGATGCCATGGTGCCACCGAGGGGAGATGCCATGGTGCCACCGAGGGGAGATGCCATGGTGCCACCGAGGGGAGATGCCATGTGCCACCGAGGGGAGATGCCATGGTGCCACCGAGGGGAGATGCCATGGTGCCACCGAGGGAGATGCCATGGTGCCACCGAGGGGAGATGCCATGGTGCCACCGAGGGGAGATGCCATGGTGCCACCGAGGGGAGATGCCATGGTGCCACCGAGGGGAGATGCCATGGTGCCACCGAGGGGAGATGCCATGGTGCCACCGAGGGGGAGATGCCATGGTGCCACTATCTCTACATACAATAGTACTGAGCGTGCATACTGTTGCTACGGTCAGTAGTACAGGCAGTCGGTATGCTCGATTCTGCCAGTGTTTTAAGATACATTCAATGAGGCCTCCTACAACATCAACAGGCATACCATTCCACTGATCTACAATCATTTGACTGAAAACCTGTTTCTGCTTAACTGTTCCACACCTTGATACATGTAACCTGATTTAATGGCCCATATATGATAGTCTAAATAGAAGGGCATCATTCAGATTGACATGATCTTGCCCTTTGGGGCCAAGTAGAGACCAACAAATTAAAAGAAATTAAGCCACACTTAGAGCTGTGGCCATCATCCTTCAGCCAAAGTAGAAGGGACGAGGTGGCCCTCTGTCGCCTTAGAATTGGACACACACTATCTACTCATAGGCATTTATTATGTGGGGATGAAAGGCCCAAGTGTATGAAGCGTGATGCAATACTGACCATGCGCCATGTACTGGTATCTTGCCAGAACTACACAGATGAACACAGGCGCCATTTCGGACATGGCTCTAACACTCTGAGTATGGCGGACTTACTCGGCCATAATTCCAGATTTGTCCAAAATAGAGCAGTTTTGTGTTTCCTTGCAGATGTAGGTTTCTAAATAATATACACACCTGGGTAGATCATGAATTAGTGCCATATATTTTGCTCTCCGGATTTGAAGAGCTGAATTAACTTTGTTATGGGTGCAAAATAACCCAATTGGGGTTGATGCACCCTAAAACCCTAATAATAAATCAATCAATCAATTTGTGTTTTTTTTTCTAAGTAGGGGTTCCATGCATGTATACAATATTTAAAGTGGGGTTGCACATAAGCCAAGTACAGCATTTTCATGACTTCATTGCTCTTATACCTCACACTACTAGCAATGATTCCCAGTATTCTGATTTCCCTGTTCCTGCTATACGTGGTTTTCTGCTTTAAGATAATTTGAAACTAACACACCTAAATCTCTTTTCTCTTCAATAACATCCAGTTTTATACCTCCCATTGTATATCTGAATGTTGCATCTCAAGATCTCAGATGCATTACCTTACATTTGTCATAGTTGAAAGACATCTGCCATTGATTAGCCCACTTTTTTTCAGTCCTCAAAGTCTAATTGAATACTACTAGATTGTGCACTACTGTTAGCCACTCCTACCAATATGATGTTAGGAGGAGATTTGGACACCCTATCCCACATCCCTACCTCAATGTTATTCACAAAGATGATGATGAGAAGTGGCCCAAGAACAGAGCCCTGTCGTACTCCACTCAGACTATGGTCAGACTAGGCTAACTCCAGATACTTAGTAATCACATGCTTGTTATTTTTGTGAATTTCAGCAGTTCAAACATGTTCTTGAAGTTAGTCTTCATGCTTGCACCATCAATATCATATCAGTATTTGAATGATGTGGTACCAGGCTGCAATGCAATGCAGGTTTGTTTTGTCACTTAATTGTGTTGTCACTTAATTATTAAATTTAATTACATTTTCTGTTGGAAGAATTATCATTTTTACATTGTTTGTTATTATTTATTTTAATTATTGCTCATGTTCATTCCACAACATGTTAGCACTTAATCATTATTGGAAAGGGAAAATATTTTCAAATAGATATGTTTTATCACTGAAAAGCATTGTACAATCAAATCGTTTGTAATACTCTCCTCAAAATTGTCAGAATTACACTATTTTAGTTACAATTAAGACTTTGTGAAATGTAATTTGATACCGCTTGTGATTTGCATCTTAATGTTTGCTGACAGGCAATGTGAGTACAAAAACAACAGTGAAATTGGCCTCAGGTTGGAAAGGTCAATGTGTAGGACAGTTCACCTGCACAGTATCAGGGTCTCCTTCATCTGCCCCTAAGGCTTTCCACGGATAATGAAAATAAAAAACTGTGTGGCAACATCACGAAATTAGCAAGCGTACCTTTTCACATCAATTTAACATGCTGTGTGAAAGTGTTGAGATCATGTCTTCCATGGTCACCGAGTTAGTCAAGGTCAAGTTAGGTCACCTTTAAAGACTTTCAACCAGTTGGCATGTTTTAACAAGTTAAGATATATATTTAATAAAGCTTTCAGCATTTGGTTATATTTATGGGTTCAGCAAAACAAACTAGAACGGTTTTAATTTGTTTTGAATTACTTATTAGTTGTGCATATTTGCTCATTAGTGCTAACATTACATATTATGGTCAAAGAAAGCGCTTGTATGAGGCTAGCTTGACTTAGTAAAGTGTGTATTCTGCCCATGATCATTTTGTTCTCTAGAAATTCAAGTTTGCAAATTAAAAAAAAGAAGTTATTATTATATGGTTAAATATTTTGGGGCCATGGTCAATTCTAGCTTCCTTTCCTGGTTTGAAACAATTTTGTTTGTAAAGATCACCCCCAAAATGAACTCACCAGAGCCAAAGACACGACATCAGTTGTGATGTGACCACATAAAAACCCCCAGTGATGTCACTTTTGGAGTGAACACATTTTGAGGGTGGTTTCAGGCCCTACTCATGTAGGTAGGCAGCATATCAAGGCTCCATACTTGATGGGTGGCCAAGTACTATCTGTAACTCAGCAGGAGAAGGACTTAGATGATATTTTTAACACAACATTGTGGGCATCAGAACAAACCAAAGAAGCCAGGAAGAAGGCACTAAGAATGCTTGGGGCAATAAATAGGAATGTATCATACAAAAGTGAGGAAGTCATCAGGAAACTTTATTGTGCATATGTCAGGCCACATCTGGAATATTGTGTCCAAGCTTGGTCACCTGGTTATGAAAAAGATTGTTGGCTTTTAGAGAGAGAGTACAAAAGAGGGCAACAAAAAGGTGAATGGTATGGGCAATCTGGCATATGAGGAAAGATTGAAGAAATTGAATATGTTTTCACTTATATATAGAAGGCTGAGAGGAGATCTCATCAAGGTCTTGAAATTTGTTCCTGGTCAGGAACAGGGTTAACTCAGGGAACAGTTTTAATTTAACAGAGATGATGCAATTTGAGGTCATCAATTCAAAATTAAAGTTAATCACAGCAGGGCAAGGTTAAGACAGTCCTTCTTCACCAACAGGGTAGTAGAACACTGGAACCAGCTGCCAGAAACCATTGTCAGTAGCAACACACTGAGGCCAATTTCACTAAAATCACAAGCTGTGTATTCACACCGAATTCGGTGTGAATACACAGTTTGTGCTGTTATTTGTAAAGATGGCATTTCACTAACATCACGAGCTAACAAAACTACAAAATCCAAAGTACATCGTTTGTTAGTCACAAACTACACAGAAATGTGTGTTATTACATCGTCTGAATTTCACCAAGGTTGTCGGGTGTTCACAATCTTAGCAAATACACCGCTTGCGATAACACACGTTCTAGGCTGTGTTAATTTTGGTGGAGAGCAGTGGCAGTAAAGGAAACATGGATGAATTTGATTTGTTTTTCGAGGAGACTCCACCGCGGCGAGCCAAGGGTGTTCAAGCCTCTTAGCAACCTACACTTCGAGAGTGAAAACTACTTCCTAATCTTCATTGTCGGATGAAGAGGGACATTACAGGCTAGAACCAAACATCTGAATAGATGGCTATGTTTAGTTCTTCTCACGAATTCAGGGGGCCAAGCCGCCCTCCCCCCCCAAGACAGGGGCGGATACAATGGGGACGCTGGGGGCATGTACCTCCGCCCCATGAAAAGTTCGCACCCCTCCGGTCGGGTAAATGCGCCCCTCCGGGAAGGCTAGGGTGCACCCTTCAAATTGTTCTGCCAGAGGCACCTCTCTGAGGAAAAGGTGTCCCTTGGAAGAAAAGGCTGCCCTCTGGGAAGGCCCGAGTACACAAACCTGGGTAGGTAGGTAAATAGGGTAGCTACTACCTGCCTAGAACCCAGGGGTGTTTGTTGTTTTACACTTTTGAGGAGGCAAGTGTCCCCTCAGTGTTGGCTTTGGCCCCTCCCCCCCCCCGTACACTAATTTCAACTTTTAACATGGAACCCCGTGGAGTGTCCCCTCCAATCCATTTGGGCCTGCCCATTGCCTTCACGTATTTTGTCCCCACCCCACCCCCAAATAATTTTCAAAAATCAACACCCGTGCTAGAGCCTCTTGGACCCCGCTGGCATTAGTACATACCTTGCTTAAGTAACATACCGGATTGAAGGTAGCTAAGGAGGCTTGTTCTTCATGCATGCAAACCTCCACTTGCATCAGTCATTCGGTAGGTCCTAGGCAGGCGCCTACATACCCGCCACAGCCCACAACCAGCATAAACTGATCCACAAAACACGAAGGTCACTGTCATGTTGAATCACTCCATGCTGTCCTCAATAGCTTATGAAGCTGTGCTCACAAACACATACGCAAATCACTCACGCAAATTAAATTATGTCACTTCACCCACCCCCCATCATCACGGGCCAAGCACGGCGATACTACTCGTTTTCTGCTGTCTTTCCATTGTTGGCGCACGCGCAGCCTTGCATTTTTGCAATTCGGTCGTGATGCAAATTCCGTATTATTTGGGCTTGCCTTCCATCGGAACCCAGGGGTAGATCGATACATTTTAATGATTGAGGAACTAGAAATTTAACTATCGATGTAGGGTGAGGCCTCGGATAACATGGTAAAAAAATACTGTTACGGCCGGGTACAGGGGCATTGAGGTGCATTCCTCCAGTGCTCCCACATGGAAGGTAGCTCTCCTCCGGCCGGGCAGAGGAGCCGCTCTGCAAATGCTCTAATACTTCCCCCCCCCCCCCAACGAATTGTTCAGCCATAGGCGCCCCTCGGAGGCTTCCGGCGGAGGTACCCCTCCAGGTGCTTTAGCAGAGGAGCCCTCCGTAGAAATGACACATCCCTCCAGACAATTGCCTTATGGAAATTCCTGTATCCGCCCCTGACGGGGGGGGATTTCCCGGGCAGTGGCGGAAGATGCCATCACTCCATGTCGGCAAACAAAATAATGAATGGGGGAATGGAGCAGCTAGGATGAAATCGTGGTCCGAATCCGGTGATGTTTTGGACAATCGGTTGGTTGTGATGGGATGGGTAGTGGGTTCGTCGCTGTGTAGGAGGAGCGCAAATTTCCATTGAGGGCACATGCCCCCAGTGCCCTCTGTATCCGCTCCTGTATTGAGGATAATGAAGCATATACATTAGCAGGCCGAGAATCCAGGGAGGGATTCTCGGCCTGCTGGGATGTCAGCTGATTTTCCTTTCAAGGGTTTATCGCATTGAAGAAAACTGTTTACAATGAAATATCATATTTGCTATCATTCGTCCTTATGTATCTTAATTCTTCATTACATTGTTAATTCGTCAGAATTTCTTCCCTTAATCATTATTGTAAATAAATCATATTATGTTGTAATATCTGTGTTCTTTTTTTACTGAAAGGCATTCTAAAATCACACAGTTTGTAATACACTCGCAACATCCTGCCAGGATTACAATTTTTGTCATTACAGAGCAAGACCTTTGTGAAACTTGATTTAACGCAGTTTGTGATTTGCATCACACTGTTTGTTAGCAAACTGTGTGAGTACAAAAACAACAGTGAAATTGGCCACTGAACGTCTTTAAGAACAGCGTAGAATAGGGGCTTGTTTTAGAATAGGGGCTTAGCAGCGTAGAATATTCAATCATTATAAGAATAGGGGCTTGTTTTTCTGTATTCCAGGGAGAGTTGATCAACGCATTCGGTGGACAACTGGTTCAGTGTACAGAGTGCAACCAAGAAGGGCCCTGGTGGCTCATAGTTGCACTGATCTTTTATGTCTATGTCTTTACTCATTGAAAGCTTTCCAATGACACCTCTTTCATTTTCTGCAATGCTTAATTTGGAGATTATGTGGGGTGTGTAACAATCCCTGAGACCAGGTGTGAGGATCTGACCTGAAAGGGTTAAGTCCAATATATATTTTTAGTTAAACGGTGGTTGATCAATGGAATAGGCTGCCTGCTGATGTAATGCTTAGTCTCTCATCAAGTGGCTTACAGAATAGGGTGGACAATGTTTCCCATTGGAGAATCTTCTTTTTGAGTTCTAATTAGTGGTATATGGGGTGATATTTATTATTAGAGAGATATATAGATATTGGATGGGTGACACAAACTGCAATTTGTTTCCTTAAAAATCCCCACACAATGCGCTCAAACGTTTTCAAGTTGCCCGACCCAGCCTAAAATAACATAGTCAAACCTTTTTCCCCCAACACATAACCTTCCAAACCGTTTGCTTGCTTTATGGAGGTAAAATATACGTTTTTGTCTCATTGAATACCTGCACAATAATACTGGGTGAATTCGGGGCCTCATGTGCTGAATCCTTTTTAAGGACTACTAATTTGTTAGATTTTCCAACAGTTGGGGGAACCTCCAGTGGCAAGAGGTGATTTGAAGATGATGAAGATACAAGTAACTGTGGGTTGACCCCATTGGAAGAATGTTGGAGAACATATTAACCTCTCCCAAAATTATGAGCACAATAACCTATTAAATTGTAATGTCTTGCAGTGTTGTGTCCCTGGTTGGTGTGGGGCTAAGTTTTTTTGTCTGACTGGTTGATGCTTGTACTACAGATGAGGCTAGTATTTAAAATTATTATAGTCTACATGTTTAGTTTATGCTACTGGCACGCTTGGTTGGTTTCACCACATGTTTTGCGGTGGTCCTAACACATAGTGTCTTGTCCTATTGGTGGAGTGCTACTGTGTTGGTGATTATATGTGAATAACCAGGTATGCCTATGGCATGCTATTTTATCACTTCTGCATGCTCGAAAACCCCCAAATGAATTTTCCTGCACCATGATAAAAAATGTGAGGAATGAGATGGCGTGCAGACCAGTGACATCAAGCATTTCGAGAAATGTTTAATTGAAAGAATATTATGAATATGTTTGATGAATGAATATGATGTGAATATGATAAGAATATGTCTTGATTACAAAATATGAGTTCGGTTTGGTATTGATCGCTTGCAACTGCTACACATGGCAAAGCTCAGGATTTTGAAGCAGTATCCTCCTTGCATCAGTGCACCTGTGTTAACTGTGTGTCAACTGAATCAGTTATTCGCATCGACGCTAGCGGCGTGATGACTGCTGCAGTTCTGTTCTGACCTGTTCTGCCTCGCCTTATTGGACTTACCAGTCGGAGGAGCCACAAGCAAGGGGCAAATACGTATGCAATTTACACTACCATGCATCGTATGATAATGTCGTCTAGTTATAATTGTCTGCCATACGTAACAAATGGTTATTTATGTGCTACTTGATGTTACTTGGTGCCAGCTTGTTCATTTGCCGGTGCCAATTTATAACCGCCAATTGTTTCAGCTACTACCGCGCTCTCCTGTCGCTGTCTGTGACGTCACAGCACCGTCAGCGCGGCCAGTTCACCTGCGACAACACACGCCGGTGTGAGCGTTAGCGTGACGGCTGTCCTACAGCAGCACTCGACAGCTCCTGTGACACAGGCAGCTAACAGCATGACAAACAGGAATGCATCAGAGAAGTGGCCGAATCGCTGTGACCTGTGTGGCAAAGAGTTTCGCTATCCTAGCGGACTCGTTGTTCACGCCCGAACTCACAGCGGCGAGAGGCCACACAGATGTGATATGTGCGGGAAGTCGTTCCGTCGACAGGACCATCTTAACGTCCACTACAGAATCCATTCCGGCGAGAGGCCGTACATGTGTAAGGAGTGTGGTGAATCGTTTGTTGTTCAGACCGCGCTGAAGCGTCACGCTGTAGTTCATTCTGGAGAGAAGCCGTTCAGTTGTGACGTTTGTGGCAAGGCGTTCATTCATCAGAGCAGACTTAATGACCACTACAGAATCCATTCCGCCGAGAGGCCATACAAATGTGAGCAGTGTGGTAAATCGTTTGTTCATCAAGGCAACCTGAAGCGTCATGCTGTAGTCCACTCACGACAGAAACCGTTCAACTGTGATGTTTGTGGCAAGTCGTTCCGTCGGCGGAACAATCTAAATGTCCACTACGTACTGCATTCCGGCGAGAGGCCCTACAAGTGTGATCAGTGTGGCAAATCGTTTTGCCAACGTTGCGGACTGACCGAGCATTACCTGATTCATTCTGGTAAGAGGTACAAGTGTGAGCAGTGTGGCAAATCGTTTGTTCGGCAGGGCGACCTGAACCGTCATGCTGTAGTCCACTCTGGCCAGAAACCGTTCAGCTGTAATGTTTGTGGCAAGTCGTTCCGTTATCGGAGGAATCTTAATGTCCACTACAAACTGCATTCCGGCGAGAAGCCATACAAGTGTAACCAGTGTGGCAAATCGTTTGGAACACGGTTGAATCTCATTGTGCATTACCGGATTCATTCCGGCGAGAGGCCATACAAGTGTGGGCAGTGTGGTAAATCGTTTGCTCATCGGGGCTCCCTGAAGCGTCACGCTGTGGTCCACTCCGGAGAGGCCTTATAAGTGTGATCGGTGTGGCAAATCGTTGTGCCAACATTCCCATATGACTGCTCATTACAGGCTCCATTCCGGCTAAAGTCCGTGCATGGATATGCGGTGTGGCAAATCGTGTGTTCATCACGGCGACCTGAAGCGTCACACTGCAGTCCATTCCGGAGAGAGGCCATTCAAGTGTGGTCAGTGCGGGAACTCGTTTGCGCGAATAAATCCGCACTGGTGGCACACCACAGGATTGATTCCGGATAGTCCATTGCACAGTCCACACTGGCCCGTTTCACGACCGCCAATGAGCACCGGGACGGAATGTCGATGACTTTGTCTGGTATTAAGGGCACACCATTTAAATATACGTATGTAAAGAAAATATACGACCTTCAATGTACCAGGAGGTGCTGAGTTCACATCAAAACTGCACAAGTTAGGCCTAATCGGATACATGGCACAAATAATTTTTACTTCTTCAGAGACAGGACCCTCAAGGTTCGATGTGACAGGGTCACATCAAACACCACAACTCAGGAAGAGGGCCTGGCGTACTGGAGCGTGCTCTCACCAAGCCTCTTCATCATTATAATCCACGATATACTTGCAGACCACACGGACACTTCACTTCAATACTCACTTCTCGCGGACGACATAGCCACTTCGACGACATCACAGTGCTTCTTAGAGCAGAAAAATCAAATGAAGCCGGTCTAGACCACATTGCAAAGTTGCGCAAAACCTGGGGCTTTACCCTGTCTGCAGAAAAAAATCCACCACGGTCACATTAGTCGCCACGGTCACACCCACAACTCTACTTCAAATCGATCGTAAAGCCATCGAGCAGGTGAAAAGCTTCGGGTTCTTATAAGTGCATTTAGACGAAATACTCGGTTTCAACACACACACACCACCTCCATCTCGAAGCGATGTGCGACGCGCGTCAATATACTCCGTGCACTTGCAGGCACGGCCTGGGGCGGAGACAGGAGAACACTACTGCGACTCTACACATCAATCATACGGGGCGGAGACAGGAGAACACTACTGCGACTCTACACATCAATCATACGGGGCGGAGACAGGAGAACACTACTGCGACTCTACACATCAATCATACGGGACGGAGACAGGAGAACACTACTGCGACTCTACACATCAATCATACGGGACGGAGACAGGAGAACACTACTGCGACTCTACACATCAATCATACGGGGCGGAGACAGGAGAACACTACTGCAACTCTACACATCAATCATACGGGGCGGAGACAGGAGAACACTACTGCGACTCTACACATGAATCATACGGGGCGGAGACAGGAGAACACTACTGCGACTCTACACATCAATCATACGGGGCGGAGACAGGAGAACACTACTGCGACTCTACACATGAATCATACGGGGCGGAGACAGGATAACACTACTGCGACTCTACACATTAATCATACGGGGCGGAGACAGGAGAACACTACTGCGACTCTACACATCAATCATACGGGGCGGAGACAGGAGAACACTACTGCGACTCTACACATCAATCATACGGAACGGAGACAGGAGAACACTACTGCGACTCTACACATCAATCATACGGGACGGAGACAGGAGAACACTACTGCGACTCTACACATCAATCATACGGGGCGGAGACAGGAGAACACTACTGCAACTCTACACATCAATCATACGGGGCGGAGACAGGAGAACACTACTGCGACTCTACACATGAATCATACGGGGCGGAGACAGGAGAACACTACTGCGACTCTACACATCAATCATACGGGGCGGAGACAGGAGAACACTACTGCGACTCTACACATCAATCATACGGGGCGGAGACAGGAGAACACTACTGCGACTCTACACATCAATCATACGGGACGGAGACAGCAGAACACTACTGCGACTCTACACATCAATCATACGGGGCGGAGACAGGAGAACACTACTGCAACTCTACACATCAATCATACGGGGCGGAGACAGGAGAACACTACTGCGACTCTACACATGAATCATACGGGGCGGAGACAGGAGAACACTACTGCGACTCACACATCAATCATACGGGGCGGAGACAGGAGAACACTACTGCGACTCTACACATGAATCATACGGGGCGGAGACAGGATAACACTACTGCGACTCTACACATGAATCATACCGGGCGGAGACAGGAGAACACTACTGCAACTCTACACATCAATCATACGGGGCGGAGACAGGAGAATACTACTGCGACTCTACACATCAATCATACGGGGCGGAGACAGGAGAATACTACTGCGACTCTACACATCAATCATACGGGACGGAGACAGGAGAACACTACTGCGACTCTACACATCAATAATACGGGGCGGAGACAGGAGAACACTACTGCGACTCTACACATCAATCATACGGGGCGGAGACAGGAGAACACTACTGCGACTCTACACATCAATCATACGGGGCGGAGACAGGAGAACACTACTGCGACTCTACACATCAATCATACGGGACGGAGACAGGAGAACACTACTGCGACTCTACACATCAATCATACGGGGCGGAGACAGGAGAACACTACTGCGACTCTACACATCAATCATACGGGGCGGAGACAGGAGAACACTACTGCAACTCTACACATCAATCATACGGGGCGGAGACAGGAGAACACTACTGCGACTCTACACATGAACCATACGGGGCGGAGACAGGAGAACACTACTGCGACTCTACACATCAATCATACGGGGCGGAGACAGGAGAACACTACTGCGACTCTACACATGAATCATACGGGGCGGAGACAGGATAACACTACTGCGACTCTACACATTAATCATACGGGGCGGAGACAGGAGAACACTACTGCGACTCTACACATCAATCATACGGGGCGGAGACAGGAGAACACTACTGCGACTCTACACATCAATCATACGGGGCGGAGACAGGAGAACACTACTGCGACTCTACACATCAATCATACGGGGCGGAGACAGGAGAACACCACTGCGACTCTACATATCAATCATACGGGGCGGAGACAGGAGAACACTACTGCGACTCTACACATCAATCATACGGGGCGGAGACAGGAGAACACTACTGCGACTCTACACATCAATCATACGGCCCATCCTAGAATATAACATAATCATCTTTGCCACCATTTCAGATAGCCAGAGCGAAAAGCTAGAAAGCATCCAAACAGCTGCATCAGAGCAGCCACAGGCGCCCTCGGCACCACACCGATAGCCAGTCTGCTAGTTGACTCAAACACTCCACTTCAGGAGGACACAACAACTGTGCCGTTAACACATCAAAATCAAATCCACAAAGTCATCCGGCACAACGTTGCTTCACGCCGGACAGACACAACAAGAGCCGATTTGTGCGGAAACTCCCACCATATAGCATTTAAATTGCCACGGCTCTCTCAGATCTTAACGTCACAATGCCAGTCACCGCAGCTCGACTGCCCACTAGGCCATTCTGGACTCTCAGTCAACCACGGGTCGAGTACTTGCTCCCAGAAAGGAAGTCCACCATCACACAGGCGGAAAATCTTGGCATCTTCCACAAGTTCGCCGATGACAACAATCACAAAACAGTCGTATTCACGGATGGGTAGAAACACGAGGCAAGTACAGGCATCGGCATCACTGGACCAGGCATTGCACTCTCCAAGGTTCTACCGGTGTTGACAGGCGTAACAGTGTGTGGCAGGCCTGTTTACTTTAATCGAACATCTGATACATTTCTGAGGACTGTAGGCGCAGTAACTCACTCTGTTTTTTCCGACAGAAATGGGCGAGTTTGCTATGATGATATCCAATAAAGTGCCTGTGGCAAATGTATGGCGCTTCACTGTCACGGAAGATAATAGTTTCTAACGAACTCAAGCAGGTGTGTTTTGCTGCGGCCATTAGCAGTGTTGAGGACGTTCCAATTTGGATCACCCGTAAGGTAGAAAGTGCCGGTAATGTTTAGTATTCCAATTGAGCCTGTCTTTCGAGCTCAACGAAGTCATCATTTAATGCAGGAAAAGTGTCACGAAGAGGCCGACTGATTGTCGCCAGAATGAAGTGCTTTCTGCTTTTCCGTTTTCCTTTGGCTCTGAGTGATTCTAGTTTGGTGGCGTAGCAATTTTCAATACGGGAATAGTCGGCGCTGACTTGGCGATAATCGCCACCTCATGCAGCCAGGTCGCGGTCACCACAGCTAACTCCAGACAGTAAGAACGAACGTCGTGTTGCAATTTTCAGATTTTCAGAGAATATATTGCTTAAAATTGTTTGCTATTTGTTTTCTTCAAATGGTGGTTAGGGTATGCTAGGTTAGTTTATGTTTGTTATGGTTATTAGGTTATCGTATGAATTGACTAATGAGTGAATCCATGCCATTCCCACTGGAGTATAAAAGCTCCATCATAACCATTCTTCTATAACGTACATCACAAGAACCCATCTCGATTCTACTGCCCACTCAGGACACTATAGAAGTAAATTAATGAGAGTGTTACTTCATTACCTGCATTGTTAATGTAAACATAAAGAAGTCCTTTGAACCAAATGTAATGTCCTTCACAGTGCTGCTCCATCTACCTCCAACTCCAACCCTGACCAAACTGCAGGAGCGCATCCATCTCTACAGCATCCTGCGGAACAAGGTGTAAATTGCAGCAAGAGTACTATGATCTGAATTCCATGGTATGCCTGTTGCCTAATAGTCCATACTTGCCTATCCGTGTAGGAGATGTTTGACTTTCCTCAAACTGTCTGGAGAACTTGGGAGTTGAAATCACGTGTGAGTGATGAAACAGATGAGCTCTTCCTATATGCTTATGCTGCAGAATTCCACGGCACAGTAGCATGCCAAATGTGGAGGGGACATTGTGGGCAGTTTCACCCTGACAGGTTGTGTGGCCACCGAGAATAGCGTCGAGCTTCTGAAAAAAATTGCGCTAGTCTCCTTAACAATCCCGTTTGGGCCTCCAATAATCGCACCGGAGCCCCGTCGAATCGCACTGGGGCCAAAAAGTCGCGCAGGGGATTCCGAAAATGACGCTGGGGCCTCAAAAGTTCCCACCTGGGCCCCTAAAAATCACGCTGGGGCTTGGAAGAGTCGTGTTGGGGTTCAAGACAATCAGGACGGAGGCAACAAACGGTCGGGCCGGGGCTCCAGAAAGTCACGCTGAGTCTAGTGGTACCAAGAATTCTCGCCCGGATCCATGAAAATCACGCTAGGGGCATGACAGGTCGCACCTGGGCTTCAAAAGTCTCATTGTGATCACCCAACAAATGAAACCGGGGCAACGAAAAACAGTCCCGACATGGAAAATCACTCTGGGATCCCAATAACCGCTCGTAAAGCCCACCAAATGTGTTGGGCCCCCCAAAAACGTGTTCTAGCCACGAAAGCTCGGGCTAGGGATCCCAACAAGTGACCACGGGGCCCCCAAATATCGCGTTCGGGGCCCCAAATTCCGTCGGTAATCCGAAAATTTAATGTCGGTACTCAAAAGCGTACCGAGTGTCGCAAAAAGCGACAGGGCCTTAAAATATGCGCTGCAGCTCGAAATAAACACATCGGTAGCGATAATAAAAGCATAACGGAGGCCCTCCAGGCACACCATGGCCATCAGACCGCACGGGGCCTAAAAAACACGCCCGGCCCTCAAAAATGGAATTGATAGTGAACAATGAACAAATAGACCGCACACTAAATAAACACATCGGCGTCTTCGAAAACGCGCCGATACCAAAACAAATATCATCGATGTATATAAAGGCAACAAAGCTGTAAAAAAGATCCGGGTCCAAACATGTGCCGGGCCCCTAACAAACATTGGCTGGAGCCTTCAAACACGTCCATAGAAGAAGAAAATCGCAACGGGTAAAAAACGAACACCTAGTCAGGGTCACGGCTCGGTAGCCAATCTGGGAGCTTATTTAACCAAAGAGATGAGGTGCATCAAAGCTCGGTGTGTCTCCGGATTTCTTAATCACGTGGGAGAAAACGTGGGAAGAAGGGAACTAATACATCGAATTTAATTTATCCATTTCTTTCCAGCGAGCCGCCATACCAGGCATTCCACATGTCAAATGTGGCACAAGACTAACATATGACAGTAATTAGCAAAAACGTGGGAGGCCTAGCAGACACCGGAGAAGCGCACGTAGAGTGGCGAATGTGCCGACTGCGCAAGGCGGGTGTACACGTGTACGAACGTTGGTGTTTTGACGACCGGGCGTTATTAATTGGAATGCCTGATATTGCCAAATGTTACAGTTTTGAGTGATTTGTTCAGGTGTAATTTCAACAGTTTTAGGTGACTTTTCAAGGGATAAAAAGAAAAACATTCAAGCAGGATGGGGGAGTTAGGGTTGAAATCCGTTCATTCAGAAATAATGGTGTTAGATTTCGCCCCCTCCACAGAATAGTTAATTTGGTCGCTAATTATTATATGACAAAAATATAAAGAACCCCTTTGAAAAAAAAATATTGGTGAAAATCCGAGGACTTTTTTAAATGGGGGTAGTTGGGCACCTTCCAAGTCAGTTTACCCCCCTCTCACAAATCCTAGGTACGCTACTGCCATGGCATGGCACATTTAACCTGTTGATGGCTATGATCCGCCGCAATGGACGGTGTACTCCGCGGTCCCGATCCGCCACAATGGACGGTGTACTCCGCGACCCTGATCTACCACAGTGGACGGTTTGCTCCGCGACCCTGATCCGCCGCAGTGGACGCTATGCTTCCCGACCCTAGTCCGTCATAGTAGGTGTGCCCCACGGCACCGGTCCACCACAGTGGACGGTGTGCTCTGCGACCCTGGTCTGCCACGGTTGATGATGTACTCCGCGGCCCTGGTCCGCCACAGTGGACGGTGTGTTCCGAGGCTCCGGTCCGTTACGGTGTACCGTGTGCTCCACAGCCCCGGTCCGCCACAGTGGACGGTGTGCTCTGCGACCCTGGCCCGCTACAATGGACGTCAGCGTCGAAAAACAGGGTTTTACTGGATTTTTGCCATCCATAGCATTGTCCTTCTCGCAAAATCATCCTCAATGTTGTTTCCTCCATGCGTTTTCAATTTGGACGTCGGATGGTGTTCGACAATGAATTGCCCTGTGTTAAAGTGCTCAAGATTCACCTGAAACTTCAAAGTGAGATTCTGATGACAAGGTTTGAAGGAAAATATCCTCTCCGTATTCCATCACTCAGATGTTGTCCTCTCATCACCCAGGATTGCAAAGTATAAATCCAACCCTGGTGGTCTGGATTTGGTGTTGCTATGCTGCAACCACTGCGAATCTCGGCATTTTGGAGATTTTGGCATATTATCCTCCTTGATCCGTCCCAAGTAAATTTCAAGGGGAATTAGATATAAAATTGGTGAATGAGGTCAAGAAGGCAAATATGGTGGAGTCCAAGCACCACCAAAGGTATAGAAAACTCCGCACTTAACATTCTGGAGGGAAAGGATTACAAGTAGTAACAGGGCTGCAGTAAAAAATCCCCCATTGCGACACACCTGTTGCGGAGACCATTCCAATTCCGCCGATTTGAAAACTGCTTTGATTTCTGCCATTATTCTCACTTTCTGAAGTTTTGTACTTTTTCTTTCCTACTCTAGCAAAGGAACCATTCCAGCCGACATCCATTTCAAAACCGTCGGATGGCACTTCTGTGAATCTCCTGGGCTGACCTTTTTGGACGCCTTGGCCGTGACCGGAAAGGCATGTACCCGGTGTGTCCTATTCTTGCTCTTGGCTGCGCCATTGGGTATGGGTGGAGTTTTTAGATTGTTGTAGAAAATTAGTAGGACGATTGCTCTGATTGATGTCTATGATCCGTTGTGCATTTTAGTTTGCTTGGTGTCGTGTGTGGTGACTGACTAGACTCGGCGATCACGATTACTACATCAATGCACATGTTTGATCAGAGTACATTGTTTTCGATTTCTATGCTTTTGTGGAAGCTGTGCCCCCTCCCCGACCCCGAATCCGCCTGAACCTATCGGCTTCACAGTTCAGGCCTGTTGTGCTCCGATGCTCCATCAAGACTGGTGTGCTTTAGCCTGCATATGGGCGCAGAAATATCTTACTTAAGCCGGTGTGTTTGTTGGTGTGTAGAGTGAGGGGAGGGTTACGGTGACGGTGACGATGACGATGACGATGACGATGACGATGACGATGACGATGACGATGACGATGACGATGACGATGACGATGACGATGACGATGACGATGACGTTGACGATGACGATGACGATGACGATGACGATGACGATGACGATGACGATGACGATGACGATGACGATGACGATGACGATGACGATGACGATGACGATGACGATGACGATGACGATGACGATGACGATGACGATGACGATGACGATGACGATGACGATGACGATGACGATGACGTTGACGATTACGATGGACCCGAGTCCATTGCATGATTGTAGTTGCATGCTATGACGCAAAGTTGTTATGTTGACATGTGCCGTGAACTGCTCGTTTGCTTATGTGACTTCACCTGTTACTGGACGATTTTGCCCCTTCGCGAGGATGCCGAATAAACAGAAACATACACATCGTCAAAAAAACAGAATTATTGAGGCCTGAAAATATAGCGGACGAAATCCGATGAGTGTTTTTTGGGGGGGGACTTTGGGGGCGAAGTGTCAACGTCAACGTTGACACTTCGCCCCCCCCCAATGTTTTTTTTAATCGACACCCCCGGTGGCTGGCATTGTGCGATTAAGATCTGAGCGAGCCGTGGCCATTTGAATGCTAAAAATGCAAGTGCACGAAGTACGTTGACCCGCTTCGTGCATTGCTTCGAGTCAGAGGTGGTCTGTGTGTTAAAACTACGTTTTTCGTCGAAATGTACTCCTGAGAACTTGAAACTTTAACCTGTTCGATGGCTTTGCCATCGATTTTAAGTAGAGTTGTGGGTGTGGGGCGGAGACGACTATATGTGACAGTGGCCGATTTTCTTGCGGACAGGTGAAGCCCCACGTTTTGCACAACTTTGCAATGTGGTTAAACCTGCTTGAATATTTGTTTCTTAAGCTTTTAGGAAGCAATGTGATGTTGTACAAATGGCTATGTCGTCCGGGAAAGGTGAGTAATGAAGTGAAGTGTACGCGTCGACAGCAAGTATGTCGTTGACCATGATGATTGGTTATTGGTTATTGGTTCTTACGACACGTCGACCGTTGAGTCATATGCGTCGCCAATCTCTCTCACGCCGATTGGTCGCGGGCGAAGAGTAGCGACAGATGAGATTCCCACAATCTT
>JAOTOM010000951.1:0-50000 GCA_034440615.1 Ashinkailepas kermadecensis | reverse complement strand
GATTATATGTAGTTCGACCACCAGCAATAAGATGAATACATTGTTGGCAATACATTGCTAACCAGCGAAACAGCACCCGTAATACATTGTTCTGTAGATGATGGATCAATTGCAAAGCGTTCGTTGACGATTTACAGGCTTTACTCCACGGTCCCACGCTAGCATGCTTCACTCGTTATGCAGGCGTCAGCAAGGCGTTGTGCTGATAACATTGGTTTAGATGGGCACTTTTGGTTTTGCGCTTGTTGATCGAATGCTTTTTTCAGTGATGTGCGGTGTGCCTTAGGGCATGGTCGAGAACCGTCCGAAGAGGAGTGATTTTGCCCTGCTTCCACGGAGCAGGATGTGTGGATTGCATTACGACGGTGTTCATCGCAGGCCGCGGACATGCGAGGTGCCATTTTTGCCGGGGAACATTTGAAGACCGGCCCCGGGAGCTGTACTGTTAAAGTTGTAGACGTTGCCGAAATAAAAGCTTTCCGAACTTCATGCTACTGTTTTTATTACAAACCAGCGTGGGCACGGACAGAATAGACACGCGCGACATCGAGGTCAATGGGCGCTGTATGACCGAAGCAGTCGATGTGCCCCTAAGCCCAAAAAAACAACCGACGTTAAGGTCAAGAATGTCACGCAACAGAGGTCGATTGGTTGGTTGGTTGGTTGTGGCTTTACGACGCAATCAGCAGCTGAGGCCATATGGCGTCACTTGCCTCTCACCCTGGCAGGAAGGGCGCTCACCGCGGGGAATCGAACTTCTACCTCTGGCATGCCAGACGCTCAGCTTAACCACCGAGCTGCTGGCGCCATCTGCAACAGAGGTGCACCGGCCAACTGCCGGGGAATGCAACCAGCCGTCGGTCACGCGACAGGCATCACAACCAGCATAGCCGCCGTCCGCACGATCACATCCAACTTCCTTCTTTTGCTGGATTGGCCTTCGTTAGGTCCCGTCGGGAGATCGATGTCTGTGGGCATCAGCATAGTGAGAGTTGTGAAGACTTCGCAACACAAATGCGCATTCACACCTTCCGCTCAGAAACGCCCAACCATATAATTTGTCAAAGGTACTAGACCATGGACCACTGGTCGCCGTGCCACGTAGTTCTGATTTAGTAACAGCGACTTTAATTCGTGCTCTGAACACTTTGACACGCGTACTGACCTAACGAGCACCGTGTGAACGGCAATACAAGGTCAAAACGAGCATATTAATATAGCTACCAAAACCAGGCTAACTATAGACCGAACTCACACCGTGCCATCACTGCTAATCAAGATGACGCTCTTGCTGGATAAACTCAGATTGCCGAAAAACATTCTTGTACAAAACACAGGGCCACCCTGACTGAACTCATTGAAATTTCGGATGAATTCGCGGATTGAACTTTCGCCAATACGCCCCCTTGTCGCGAGTGTGACTCCTGCCAGACATCTGAATGGCATACTGATGCATGTCACGAAGACAGCCATACAAATCGTCGACGTACTGAGTCACAGAAACAGATTTGAACGCAAATGGGGCGTTGATTTATGAATCTACAGGTAAGCGAGGCTTCCACACAAACATCAGAGCGTACGCACTAGCCAAGAGACCGGGTCACCTGTGAGCGATAGCCCATCTTCAACAACGACAGGTGCTGATCCCACTCGGCATGGCTCCCTGCAAGACATTTCACGAATATGTCAATGATGGTGAGCATTATTCGCTTTCACTTGCTGTTTCCATGTGGGTGATGACAGTCTCCTTTACATCCATAATACGGTAGACCTCGGCGACAATCTGGCCTACAAAATCGTCCGGACAATCCGAGTGCAAGTTGCAAGGACAACCGTATCGGACGAAGATCCCACGAGTCGACGAAATGGCAACAACAATGGTCATTTTCATGTCGAACAGAGGAAAAACCTCACCGGGCGAAGTCATCGCAACACACAGAAGGATGTTTGTTACCTCCTGCGGTGGTCGACAGGTCAGTTAGTAAATCTACTGAGTCTCCTACGGCTCGTCGGGTTGAAGCTCGCCCAGCTGAACATGTAGAGCACCATGAGCGCTCGAGGGCAAGGTATCTGAGTTACGTGAATCGCATCATACAGACACAGACAGGCATACAGGCAGATCACAAATTTTAAATGTGATGTTTTTCGCTGTGCATAGGATGCATGAGCAGCGGCTCTGGTTGTTACGCCGCCCAGCGCACTGCACCACTTGCTCCCGAGCAACGACGTGACACGCTAACCTTTACACCGCCAGACACACTCATAGTTGATAGATCAAACGATAAAACTAAGTTGCTTGATCTCACAGGCCAAGCTATTCCAAATGTGTCTGAAATGTTTAGCAAAGAGCCCAATTTCGCCCTCATTCGTAGCATTAATCGGCATGTCATAAGGCAGGTAGAAGTAGGTTTGGAAAGGCGAGCCTTTGCACTACGTTGGAAGAAGGAAATGAACAATAAGCGTGGTCAACAACAGCACTCACAACCAACAATGACCGATACATCTGCCACACAAAGCACCCACCACCAACAGTCCCACACTGACACTACACAGACAGCCCATCACACAGTACCACATTTAGCGCCCAGATTCAGTGATACTACTACAAGGATGGCACCACAAACTAGTATTGCTATTTATTAGTCAGCACTTAGATCATTAAAACGGAAAGACATCAGCATTTTCAAAAAACCATCGTACCAGTCAATCGCACCAGTCAAACCACTCACAAGACGAACTAACGGCTCTCAAAACGTTGCGCAAAGATCCCAACGTCATCGTAAAACGCTCGGATAAATGAAAAGGTTTTGTTCTCATGACACGGGAATCCTATATAGAAAAGGCTTCGAAAATCATCTTACAATATGAACACATAGGGACGAACCCGACTAAACGTTTGGAAGCGACTATCAAGAAAATGATTATGGAAACAATGCAGGAAAGATCCCATGCAATATTGTCATAGCTATCAAACCAAATTCCTCCCGCACAGCAGAACTCTATGGCCTCCCTAAAACCCACAAACCTGACGTGCCCTAAGACCTACAGTTTCGGCATGTGGCGACCCTTTGGATAAACAAACTTGGTTCCTAGAGAAACTCGTTTCCCAGCTTTTCATCTTTGTACCAGTCCATCTAAAAGACACAGTAGATTATCTTACTGAAGTTCGCGAACAGTTCCGCATCAGCAGACATGAGCCGCTTCCATCCCAGACTAAAATTTACCATAGAGAGAAGCGATCAGTCTACCAACAGCCAAATTTCCTTTCTCGACACTAACGGTCAACAGTGACCTGACCAATACAACATAACTTTTCATTAAACCGATGGCAGCTCCTATTATCCTCCCATACAAATGGGTTCACCCTATCCAAACTAAAAGTTCCGTTATGTATGTTCAATTGCTGAGAGCAATGCGTCTAGGTTCTGATAAGGCCGCGCCCCAAAAAAGAGATCGACAAAATCCAATGTCTTTTCCTATCCAATGGCTATCCTCATAGCATGATACAGAATAACACAATTTCGAATATTGACACACAATGCTGAATGCAGACGTCGCGCGACAAGTCAATACACCCACGATACAAACGCATCCAGCTCACATGGATCCGCAGACACCACATAAATTAGTTTGGCATTTATCGACGATTCTCTGACAAAAAAAAAGATAGCCACAGCCATCGCTAGGTCCACACTCAATGCGCGTAGCCTGGAAAAGCGCAAAAACACTTTCGGAGACATTTACTAAATCTGCCCTCGACCCTCCACCATGCCTTGCAGGCAATAGAGCGTGCCAATGCTGTTTGGCCTGTCTCAAAGACAGATGTTACACCAAAAATGTGGTGTACAAAATTAAGTGCGAGCTTTGCGCCTAAGGGACAGCACTCATAACTTATATTGTGGAAACAGCACGCATGGTTAGGGACAGATACATGGAACACATCAGATATACAAAGAACAAAACGAAAAACACCCTTTTGGAGAGCATTTCCCCACAAATCACCCCGAAAACACCATGACTCCAACAACGCTCAGCAGCACAATCTTGCAGGTTTGAAGACATGACAGAACTAAAAATTGCAGAATCCATTGAAACCAGGAACAAAAAGTCTCCCCTAAACACAATGCTTCATGGACCCTCATAAAACCAGTTCCCTATACAATACGATACTGTACAGACACCACCTGCATTCGCCGACTTATTCACTCCGAAATCACCCATCGGCACAATCACTCATCCCATCATTCACTCTTTCATCCGCACACGCGAACACTTGGAGAGCATTGACGTATCATGGATATATGTGTGCATAGAGATGTATAGGGTAGATGTATAGAAGGGGTGTCTAGGGAAGCGACGAATATGATTACTCTTATCTCTCTCTCTCGTTATTCTCGTATCATATGTACTTGTTACAATGCCCATTTAAATATGGTCGATACTGGGACTTATATGATGATTTCGTCAATATTGGTAGATGACCTGATATATATATATATATTATATATATATATATATATATACCTGATTTATATATATATATATATATATATATATATATATATATATATATATATATATATATATATATATATATATATATATAATATATCTATATATATATATATAGCATGTGTGTAAAATCATGTGCATAAAATGTACCTGCGTATTTATTCAGTCTCTGAAAAGGGACATGCTCGAAATACAAATATAATGACAGATTTGTGATCCTATCTTACTTCATATGAGCACTTTGTTACTTTGTATAATCGTCCTTAATTCGACAATACTCAGTACAGCTTTCCGCAACATTGTTGATGTGTGAACATAATGAATAAATAACCATGATTGGTTGGTTGGTTATTGGTTTTACGACACGTCGACCGTTGAGGCATACTAATCAAACTTATAATTGTAGCTCTATTTTTCTGCATTTAATTTTGCTGAACTTGCATCAGAAATATTGTGTGACAATTATTTATTAGCATATACAGTGGCTATATGCTATCATTCTAAGTATTTCTATTATGCTTGAGGAACATCTTCCAGCTCCTGTTGCTTGCCTGTCAGTCTGATGACTTTATTATTATCTAATGTAGGGGACTGGCATACCTGCAGATACAGGCTCTCCTTGATAGGCGGCAGGACTCATTCTTGGGTGATGTGAAACTTGAGAATATGGGAAGCCAACCAGATGAGAGAAACAGGTAAGAGCATATCAAGCCCCATGCACTTGATCACCCATAGTACATGCCTTGATCTAATAGCACACATGATTGCGACTAATACAACATAGGTGTTTCTGAAATGGTTGGGATGGCATGACACATGAAGGACTCGAATGGATTGAGTGGCATACCACATTGTGTTCCATGCTAAATGTGGTGGTTATTAGGACAGAGTAAACATTTGGAGGGGGCATGTTTCCTCCGAAAAGCATACAAAGTTACACAACCAATAGTCATGCATAACACACACATGACTCACCTATATCTATCCCACTTCATCTACCCAATTTTCCATCTCCCCATTACACATCAGGAATTTATCCACCCTACTTTTAAACACATCCAAAGGAAGATTCACATCACCATGCATACCATTCCATTGATCAACTACTCTTGACTAAAAACATGTTAACATTTAACTGTCTTACACTTACTTCACTTTAGTATTTGCTTAATACATGAAACAATTTGAGACAATCATGATTATGTGGTAAAACACCAACTTTTTTTACATGAATACAGTTGTCATAATTCAAATAAATGCAGACAATGCTATTTGTTGACTTCAAATTCCTCAAATAAACAATGCATCCAGGCAAGAGGTATAGAGAAGACAGATTCCTGTGATTAACTCAGTTTGGTGGTTATCTACATAAATATTTATATTATGATATGGCTGTGGACACACACCATACATATTGTATATAACCCCAGAAGTTAAACATCATACATATGGTGTTCAACCCAACAGGTTATACACCAAACACACCAGACTCCGGTTCTTAGCATTCTGTTCCAAAAAATGGAAGCAGTCAGCTAGATCCTGGGCCACTACCAACCATTGAGTGACATCACTGATGGTTGGATGTTATGCAACATTATATACTTATACAAATACATAATGGCATATATATGACTACAGTCACATAAATAATCTCACAATTGCATCCCAAAACCCTGACCTTGACCAGGTGGCAAAGGCACCTCTCTGTGAAGGCTGTGTGCATCCCTAGCCCCACATAGCAGTTTTATTTAGCCAGTCACTTTTCCAAATGGAAAATATTCTGGCATGTGGGAAGCTCGATTGCACCCATCCCTCTGCCACTATCGATACATTTTTTTAGCTGAAGGTGCCTCTGAGTGGAAAAGGTCTCTCAAAAATATTCTGCACCCCTGTAATGCCACCCAGTCAGTGAACCTGCCATCATGCATGCCTACCGATGATTACTGACATGACTTCAGGGCGTCGTTAGCTCAGTGGTTAAGCTGAGCGTCTGGAGAGCCAGAGGTACGGGGTTCGATTTCCCGCGGCATCCAACCTTCCTGCCAGGGTGAGAGGCAGGCGACACCATATGGCCTGAGCTGCTCAGTTTGTCATAAAGTCACAACCACCACCACTGCATGCCTACTGAGTCTGTGTTCATGCCCTACATTGTTTCAGATGATTAGGAATCAAAAGTATTTTATAGTAAGCATAGATGGTTCCACATAGGAGGCTAATTCATCAACTACAGCAACATGGGATTGTTGGAAAAGTTCTAGGTTGGATTGAAGCATGGTTGAGGGGAAGGAAACAAAGGGTAATGTTAAATGGATGTAAATCTGATTGGAAGGATGTTCTGAGTGGAGTACCACAGGGCTCTGTTCTAGGGCCACTTCTCTTTATCATCTTTGTAAATAACATTGAGGTGGGACTGAGGAATAGAGTGTTCAAATTTGCTGATGACATCAAACTGGTAGGAGTGGCAAACAGTTGTGATCAATCTAGTAATATTCAACTAGACTTGGAGGACCTAAAAAAGTGGGCTGATCAATGGCAGATGTCTTTTAACTATGACAAGTGTAAGGTTATGCATCTGGGGTCTGGAGGTGAGACTTTCAGATATACAATGGGAGGGAGGGAACTGGATGTTATTGAAGAGGAAAGGGACTTAGGTGTGTTGGTTTCAAATGACCTTAAAGCAGAGAAACAATGTAGCTCAGCTAGGAACAGGGCACTCAGAATGCTGGGACTCATTAATAGAAGTGTGATGTATAAGAGCAAGGAAGTCATGAAAAAACTGTACTTAGCATATGTGCGACCCCACTTGGAATATTCTGTGCAAGCTTGGAGCCCCTACCTAGAAAAGGATATAGACAAGTTAGAAAGAGTGCAACGCAAAGCAACTAAACTCATCAGTGGACTAGGTAGCTTAGAATATGGAGAAAGGCTTGTTGCATTAGATATGTACTCACTCAAGTATAGGAGATTAAGGGGGGACATGATTGAAATGTACAAAATTGTTAAAGGACTAGATCAGGTCAATTTAAATGGTGCTCTTCAGTTTAAAGTATCACACAGGGGTCACCAACTCAGGTTAGACAAGTTGAGGTGTAGGACAGTTAAGCGACAGCAGGTCTTCAGTCAAAGGGTTGTTGATCAGTGGAATGGGCTGCCTGCTGATGTTGTGGGGAGTTCCTCATTGAATGTATTTAAAAGTAGGGTGGACAAATTTTTTAGGCAGGAAAATCTTGTTTTTGATTTCTAATTTGGATGGAGGGGATAATAATTATGTTAAATGTGCACGGCACAGACCCCTTTAAGCAGGGGCTATGGTAGCACAATGGGTATGATGGGAGGAGCTTGCAATTGTTGAGGGTGTTATGCAATAGCAAGTGTATGATGCTAGATAGGCTGGGATATATAGCTTCCTAGGAACTTGGGATTAGGGATTGATTGGGGTGAGAATATGTACATTTATAGTACCTTTTCTAGATAGGCTTAACCCAGATGGGCCCCTGTGGCTCTTATTAAGCCTTAACACTTTATGACTTTATGACTTTATGGTGCCAGCTCATTGCTGATGGTGCATCCAATGCTGTCTTCAAGGCCTAGAAAATAGAGTTTTGGCTAATACATCGACATGTTGGAAAACACAATCATAATTATATACTGCAACATTGCATTTTTTTAAAAACATGAATACAGTCATCATAATTCAAATAAATGCAGGTATATTCTTCATTAGTTTCCTTGAATGAACACTGCATCCAGACTAGAGGTATGGAGGACATATTACTGTGATGAACACAGTTTGGTGGTAACCTACTTAAATAATTATATTACAATATTACTAGTTTACAAATACATGCATCCCACTGTAAAACTAACAAGAAAAGAATGTCATTACAGATGGCTATGCCAATTGCAACTTCATTATGACACATGTCTACCACTACGCAGCACAGCAAATGCATGTATCGCAGTGTGTGAGAAAACATAGTTGAGACCAAGGTAGTATATGGAGGTAAAATCATAAGCATTTATGCATCCTTCTGTGCAGGTTGCCTTATGACAAGCACGATACATCACCCGCTCGCTCCGTCATTACACATGGATATGGGCCACTTTCTGAACACCGAATTGACATCCCTCCATGCAGGGTATTGGTTAGGTTTCTATTTTTAATTTATATAATTTTCAGAAAATAAATTCCTTCACACTTGTCTCATTTTATTTTTTGGAGTATTTTTTCTCCAAAGGTAGGCTAGGCTAGGTTATGCTAGGTTATGCTGGATTTTTTTTTAAACATGTCTTTTTATGCTATGATACCTAACTCAGCCTCTTTTTGGCATTATTTTGCTCACAACATGAAAAGTAAGCATTTGCACAGAAAACAAGTGGTCTGGTCCCATCATCTTAATCACCTTCAGAAACATGGCATCCTGGAGAAAAATGTATTAAAAAACCACCTTTCAAGACAAATTTCCCAGTGATGCCCTAAACAGAACATCATTAAGCTAACATCAGCTAATCCTTTCACGATTTTAAACATCCCAAACAAGAATGACTCCGTAGTCTTTAATCACTTATACCTGATTAATTGCAGATATAATGCGATAAGCCACTCCATATTCATAATCGTAAACAATCATTAATTTCCAAAAGCGTATCAACACCTTGGTCCGGTTCAAAAGTCCCGACTCGATGATCGCTTACGATCTTACCTTCTTCACTCACATTTTTTACTTTGCTTCCAGGTAATATTGAACCTCCCTTACAGGCATGAAAACGCCAGCCACCCCATCCCCTAAAACCGCAACAGTTCAAACACGTTCAACTAGTTGTTTCACCACCTTACACTGTATCTATTGGAAGGTCCTGCCATCTGTTGATACAGAGAAAAGCTTCCGTTACTGCCTTGAGCATACTTTCAATAAAGGCGGCAATTATTCCGCCTTGTTGAGAGCACGCCAACTATTGTTGAACTTCTTGATATTTGGATCTTGGACGTTTCGGTTTTGGACCTTCGGTCTTTGGACTTTTACGATCCTTGGATGTTCGGTTTTTGGACTTTATTTACTTTGGACCTTCGGTGTTTGGACGTTATTGTTCCTGGACTTTGCGTTCTTGGACTTTTTGTAATTGGACTTTTCGTCTTTGGATGTTAGTTTTTTGGATGTTTCGATACGGACCCATACTGCCGACATGCTCACGCCGCACAACTAATAAATATCAACAACACACCCCACGAGTAGGACGCTCGTGCACCGACTGATTTGTTGCCTGCCTCGTACTGGGATATAGGTTTCGGAATATAAAATGGTTTAAGGAAAATTATACTAAAACAATCAGTCTAAAATCGTTTTATTCTCACCACCAAGAAAGAAGTTTTGTCAATGAAAAAGCTGAAAAAAATTGAGTGAAATCAATTCTTGTTAATAATAAATGTTCTTCGGTGTACTTTTTTAGTTCATGTCTGGAATGTTTAGGTGAAGCAAGGAATGACTTGGAAGGATGAAAAGCGACTAGACGGGAGAGCAAATTGCCGCTTTAAAACCGACTCTTGATGGCACTCACCTAGTTGCCTTCTATGGCGCATATGAGGCAAAATCGCAACGAGCATCATTTTTAATTGCTTGTTTTGATTGATATATCTTTTCCTGCCTTTGTTTATAATTTAATCTTCGTACAAGCGGTTTTTGCTGTGCATGGTTGACATGCGAGATAAAGAGGGAGCGGACAGTATTCGTCTCTACATCTGCAATTGCATTGAAGTCTCTGAATAGTATAGTATTTGTGGTTTGAATCTTATTGAAATTGAAATCCGGGAAAAATGGCTTCAAATGCCGAAACTCTCAGCGTAACCCAGGGAAAAGGTATGATAGCTGTTCACAGTATCTTGGTCTCCTTACATTGTTATGTCTACACCTGTAGCTGGATTACCCACTACCATTCCAGATTGCAAACCATGGCAGACTGATGAGAACCAGACCGTGTCATGTGGTGAGTTTACAGCGGAAATGTACTACAAGGACTCGGAAGTAGTGTCCCATGAGATAGGTTGAGCTGATTGATAGTAATGGTAAATGTAAAAAACAGCAATAAGTAATTGCATTTTTCAAAATAGCATCAATACCAAATTATTGTTCTCAGTAATGCTGCCAAATAATATTTTTTTAATAAAATAAATTTATCTGAGTTCTTGCTTGGGTGGCTTTATGAACCAGGGTCCTATTGCTCAGCAGAGCTTGATGTGTGAACCCTGGCCCCACCTGTATTCTTCAAGTATTACCCCTCAGACTTCCTTTATCTCAGCAATGTATCCAAGCCATCGTCAGCTGACTGCCAGTCAGCTGTTGGTGACGTCACTCAAACGTACCGAGACACACCCCCAGTTTGGTGCACTTAATGACCCAAGGGTGTCACCAATAATATTTCTAAGGGTTAGGTTAGGTTAGGTTTTCACCATCGTGAAATATTGTTATGGGCGCTGTATGACCATCTCAGTTGATGCGCCCTTAAGCCCAAATAACCAACCAACACCATCGTGAAATAGAATCTGCACACCCTCCCCCTAGCAGGAAATTCCTTGTGCTGTATCTAAAGTGCCATCTCAACCACCACCCAACAAAGGAAAATGTCTTGTGAAGCCCTGAATATATACCTCCACAACTGCTTCGTATACAAATTTGTTGTTGAAGCCCATGGATGAGCACCACATCGACCCCTTATAAATATTCCTGGTGATGCCCTGGGTCACTCAGTGCACTCAGCTGGAAGTGTTGTTTCTGTACATTTGAGTGACATCATCAACAGCTGATAGTGACTTGGGTGCATTGTTGATATAAAGAAAGTGTGAGGGGTAATACTCGAAGATTACCAGCCCCACCACCCAATCCATGAATTCCAGTTCAATGACAGAATTTTGACCAAAAGTTTAACCTGCAGTCAATGCACCAACACAGCTGCCAGGTAGCTCGTCCCCAGCCTTATCGGGCCAGCTGCCAACTGACCTTCCCAGTCGGGTGCTAAATGTGAGCATGTGAAGCGACTCAAACCCCGTGTCGCCAGGACATGGGAGACCAGAGCAGGCCAGTGCTCCAACCAACTGTGCTACTAGGGTGGCAAAGGATTCAAAGGATTAAATGTCAGTCTATGAATGTAACTATCATTCAGTTCACCACCCCTGTCCATGTTGCACTCATATCTGGTGCATTTGGTCCAAACTATTTAGCCTTTTGGGTATCAGACCAAATTGTAAACCTCCCTATTATAACCTAGTATGTTTATTTGTATTTTCTGTGTTATGGTGCTTTAAGGTGTTCATGGGGCACATTTTACACACATTTCACCCAGATAAAGGAAACAAATGTATTCAGTTTGTTTAGGATTTTTAAAGTTGGAAAGTTAGATTTATGCTGGAAAATTTTTTGGGAAAAATAAATGGGGGAATTTATCTCACAAATTTAGTACTTTTTCTTCAAAAGCAGGTAAGGCCAGGTGGTTTTAATGTATTTATTTGGAAATACAAAATTGTTTGACATTTGAATATAAATGTCATATGTAGTGAGTGCATTAGTGCCTGTGCCTCAGCAGGAAATATGCAGGTTTTATCCAGTTCCTAGTGCTCCCTGAATAACAACTACAACACATTGTAACTTATAAAACACAAAAAAGTGAAATATTTTATAAAACACCTGAAAGCACAACATTGCACAATCAGCAGGCTGATGACATCAAGCTGGTAGGAGTGGCTAACAGTAGTGATCAATGTAGTGATATTCAATTAGACTTGGAGGACCTAAAAAGTGGGCTGATAAATGGCAGATGTCTTTCAACTATGAAAAGTGTAAGGTGACATATGAAAAGAGCAAGGAGGTCATAAAAACTGTATTAGCCTATGTGTTTATGTAACCTATTAGTCTATGTACTGGGGATGTTCTGTACAGGCATGGAGCCCTTACTTAGAAAAAAGATAGTATAGGAGATTAGGGGGTAATATGATTGAAGTGTATTAAATTGTTAGTGTTAGTTGGGGTCAATCTGAATGATGCTCTTCTATTTAGAGTATTGCATAAGGGTCATCAATTCAGGTTAGACAAGTCATGGTGTACAACAGTTAAGCAACAACAGGTTTTCAGTTGAAGGGTGGTTGATGGATGGAATAGGCTGCCTGCTGATGTTATGGGGAGTCCCTCATTGGATACATTGAGAAATAGGGTGGAGACATTTGTTTAGGTTGGACAATTTTGTTTTTAGTTCTAATTAGTAGTGGATGAGGTGAGATTTATGTTAGTAGATGTACATGGTGCAGGCCCCTTTAAGCAGGTATGTATGGAGTTGAAAATTATTGATGGGGCACTCAATCCACACATATGCTATGTAGGATAGAGTGAATGGGGCTATGTAGGTATTGGTAGGGGTGTAGGCTGTTGTCTGATAGTTTCTTTGGAATTTAGGATATAGTATTGTTTGGGGTGCTGAGGATCTTTTTGTCCAGGCTTGCAGTATCTTCCCTTTATAGGCTTAACTCACCTGTGGCTCTTGTTAAGTCTGAACTACATGTGCTGATTTTGAACAATTATGGGGGGGGGCACAATACTTGAAGGTAATATGTGAACCCAAATGGATTGGGGGGATATTTCACAGGGTTCCTTGTTAAAGGTTGACATTATTGGGGAGGTGGGGGCAAAGCCAATGTTGAGGGAGGAATTTTCCACCTCAAAAGCATATAAAACAACACCCCTAGTCTGAACACTGTGACCTTATGACTTTATACCTTTTTGATAAGCTTAAAAATGACCTTACTCTGCAGGCTCACAAACATATGATATTCTCTGGAGCATATGCTAAGTTGGGCCCTACCAGCATAGGTCACATGTGAGCAAGTTCCACCAGTCCTCTCCAAAATAGGTGTTGGTGTCATGGGCATGAGGCATTCCCTGAGAGCAGAAGACCTACTGTTCTCTATATATAATGAAAGGATTCAGTACAGTACATATAAAATTGCTTGTGCAGCTGCTTCAGCAACACATTTTCAGACCTCCTGCTGAACTATTGGCAGAGCTTCCAGCATTGAATGTGCCTGTGGTATACTGCTTTTATTTGCTGGCAGGCAAAGTTGAGCACCTATTGTTTAATTTGGACAACCACAAGGCATGTGGAGCAGAGGGGTGTAGTGCTAAAATTATGAATAAATGTGCTGATGAGCTTGCTGTGCCACTTGCAATGTTGTGCCACATTTCCCTGGATATTATAGACCTGCTTCACCTCTTATCACTGTGTTCAAAAGTTTTAGAGAACATGGTATAGGACTGCTTGCTTGAGCAATATCGACCTTTTTCACCAGTGGAACAGCATGACATAATACATCAGCATATCTGGAAGATTGTGTATTGCCAATTTAACCTACTTTCTCAAGCACGGATTGAGTTAGATTACCAGTGGTGGTCAAACGGATGCTATTTATGCGAACTATTCTTCCGCATTTATCAGTGTTAATCACGAGCTCTTACTTTAGAAACTGCGAAATAATTTCAACGTTGCTGACTGTGCTGCAGTGCATCATAGTAGATCACAAACAGTTGAATAACAGACAGACTGACAAACACAAGCTCAACAAACACAAATAAAATAACAAATAATAAATGGACAAATTCCCAATACTCCATCAAGGCTGGAGTGTTTTGACGGTCACTCCCAATTGTATAGGGGCGTTGAGACAATTTATGTAAGCAATGTGTTTGTTGGTGGGAGGGGGGGAGGTGCAGGTGGCGATGGCCACGAGCCGCTGTATGACATTCGTTTATGACGTCGTACTGCATGACACTGCATGACATTTGTTTTAGTTGCATGCTATAATTCAGAGAATGTATGTTGGTACATACTGTGTGCTGGTCTTTTATGGGCGCTGTATGACCAACGCAGTCGATGCGCCTCTAAACCCAAATAACCAACCAACTATGAGACTTCACCCATTATTGTACAAGCTTACCTATTGGTGATGATGCTAAATAGACAAATATACACACATGGCACATTATTCATGCTTTCCTTCATCGCCGCTACGCGGCCGTGTTAGCCGATGTGGCCTGAAGCCAAAATAACTGACTGACTAAACTTACTTACTACTTGAACCCTGTTTCAACTACTTGCCACACAGCCCTAACATTTGCATGTTTCCAGTTCCATTGGCTACATGTTGCAGTTGCATTGTCTACTACAATAGGACGAAATGAACCATCATCATTGTCAACTTTGTCCCAAAACATAATATTCGAAGAACGAGTACGCCTCGCACACGGTTGCTGACATGGTGGCACACAGTGCAGGCTTGTTGTCTGTTCAATGGTTGGAAACAAGCACAAGTAGTTCTTGCATTTACTTGAAGTGTGCCAAAGTAATCTTGATTTGTCCAAATGATGAGATTCAATCACTAAGTTCACCAACACTCATTTTCGAATTTGGAACACAAATGACAAATCCGATTTCAAAGTCATCATGTCTGGAGATGGGGCAATGCCTGCCAGGGTGAATGCACCTAGTTGCTTGTAGGTATGATTTTTTACTGGGCCTGGAGAGTGATCGTTTCGCTTTGCCCTGGTGGTCTGCTTTGCTCCCCCTCCCCTACAGTATGACGGTCAAGATGGCAGTTAGCATTTTTGTAGTCATGTGCTGTCATGTTTGCTGCATGTTTCTGCCCTCAATAATGGGCCAAAAGAATCAATTGTTTACTGGCACAGCAGACGTTGTCCTATATTGTTGCATACGGACAAAGCAGATGTTGTCCTATATTGTTGTAGTCTGACACAGCAGACATTGTTTGTTGTCCTATAAATTCTGCACCTGAAGCTAGTGCCAAAAACAGGAATTTTCTGCATTATTTAAAGTACTAAATCATCATTCCAATTAATAGTGGATTTAGTTTGCTCTTCCGAGCTGAAATTCGATTATTTTTTACCAGCATTCCCGATATGAACCATTGGGCATATAGATGTCCTGCATTTTCCAGACATGCACTTGTGAGTGGTTTTTGTTCGATTGTTTTGCGACAGTTTTACACTTCCCAAAGGTAAATGCTGATATATTCTAGTCATCCCCGTTTTTTTCAGGAAAATCGCACTGCATTGCTTGCAGCCATGTTCATATTAATGGGCATATCTGCAAAATATGTCTATGCTTTCAGAGATTGTTCAGGAGCTGCTTCAGATGCTGTCTTCAGATGATGTCAGTGAGAAGCTAACTGCAGCAAGAAGCCAGGCTGGCAACGACATGGTCAAGTATATGCAGCTGGTGTTCCCTCTTGTTGCCCAGGTGCAAGCAGAAGTCATAGAAAAGCATGGATTCTATGGTGATAGAGGTAATTTCCATTTTTGTTCATGTCTGTTCTTCTTGTATCATACCTATGCATGTGCAGCAATTTATTGTTCAATGGAAACTCACAAGACAAGTGCAGCAAGCTGTTAAGAGGTGCACAAGGTATCGTGTAGTAAATGCATCAAATACTATGGGCATGGATCAAAGAATCTCATCTATCTGACTCTACGCAAAATGATCACATATTTTTGGTCGAAGCGCCCTTAAATCAAAATAACGAACCAAATATTTCACTACTATAGGCTACCGAGTTTGTCACGTCTTCATGTATGTCTGGTTTGCAGCCAGCATGGCGTTTATGCAGCTGCTGAAGAACCTGGAAGGTCAGGACCCTGAGTTGGTGGTGCTGAACGCCCGCGTCCGCGACTACTTCCTGCCTCCACTGGGGGACCCGAAGGACAGTTGAGGGCCTATGCTCATATAACAATACTGCAATACGTGAAGCAACAGTTATGTATGCTTGTGTGCTATGTGAATTGATAATGTGCTCGAGAGCTACACATTTGTCTCCGGTGGGTAAACCGATGTTTTGTCTGAGCTGCTGTGCATGGATCTCTTGTCCGGTAGGCGGCGGCACTGTACGGTGTGTGTTCGGTAATTGGACAAGCCTTGGCTGTTCTTTTTTTAATTGCGCTCCATGATTTTGTGCACCCTGTCAATGTTTGTCACTTTTTTGGCAGCTTGTGTTGGTAGGACACGTGACAGCTGTGGGTAATGCCGTGACGCTACGTGACAGCAGTACCGCTTTTATCTCACCGATTGACAACGACCGCACCTTTTATCCGCCGTGTCTAGACGGCACATGTCTCGTGGTGTAGCGGCTTATATTTATCGGTGAGGAGAACGGATGGAACGGAAGCGGTTGTTGAGCTGGTAGCGCCTGCCAGAGGGCAGTGATTGCTGGTGAGCGGTTCGGTGATCGTCAAGAGATGCATGATATCATTAGACATGATATCTCTCCGAGTTTTTTGGCGATCTTCCACTTGTCGCATTTGAGCTGCCTGACTCTCAAGTATGCTGGAATTGTCTCGCTGTTTGTGTCGGTAATGACAGTTTGTTACGCATCAAACACGTGCGATAGGTGTTAAAACTTCATATCGTGCTAGCCTATGAATGTATCCAACTTTGGGTATATCTACTCTAGGCCAAGCATCACTTCATTTCCAGGGGCGTGTGTTTCTCCGTCAATGCTCTATGTCTGTAACTATTTCCTTTCTTAACCCAGCACCGTCTGGCATGTTTTCGTAGCCGCGTCCACCTGAGGGGGGGGGGGGGAGTGCTAAAATGACACCCTTCGTTTTCTTTACTAACTTCCGTACCGGAGAGCCAGCCGAACCGAATTTCCACTACATGCCAGCCAATGAATTCTATACCTCCTGATGCTAAAACAATTGTCATGCAAGGTCAGGCTACTGACATATTACGTCATAAGTGAATCCTTTCATGCATATTTTTACCTCTCCCGGCGGTGCCGCCAACATGCTTTGTTCTTTTATAATATTCGCGAATATAATGCGTTGGCTATTTGGATTTACGTAGGGCATGGTACGTAAGAGGATATACAATCGTGTGACGACAGCAATAGACGTCATGCAAGGTCACGTGCATGATGGTGATTTGGACGAACCATGAATGGGCTTACTGTGCGGTCTTTCACGGACAATGTCGTATTTCATTTCGTTTTGATATCTACCTATAATGTGACTCGACATGACCGCATCTGTTACATTTTATGAACCTTGCTAAGAGGCACATATATGTTTGCTTGTCTGGCTTGAACGATTGGGAAGCTCAGCGGCAACCACTTTATCACCCACAATGCAAGTCTTGGCCAATTATCAACATGTATGTGATTCAGCATGACCTCTAATGCTGACGTGACACGATTGCTTATCACCTTAGGGAACGTGTCCTACGTAAGTCTAAATAACCGATGTGTTACATTCGCGAATATTATAAAAGAGCAAAGCATGTTCGCTCCACCACCCGAAGAGACGCAAGCATGTATGCAAGGTTTCACTTATAGCGTCATATTGCCATGACCTGACCCAGCATGGACATGATTCTGGTGTCAGGATGTGTAAAATGGATTGTTTGACGGTACGGAAAATAATCACAAGAATCCGAGAGGTGTCATTTACCCCCCTCCACACACACACAGGTGATCCTGGGTTAAGGAAGACCAACTTCGCAGCCTGCATCATGTATGTAGATGCTCTGAGAGCATTCGAGCTTGGTCTGATAACCCATGTAATTGGTCGCGTTGCTGTTGATGCTGTCTGGGTGCTTGTGGACAATTATGTGTATCAGGATGTGAATCCTTGTATGCCATATCATGAGAAGTGTACCTCGCGCTGTGCACGGAATGAGAAGTAAAAAATAATGGTTATTCCCACTGGGCTTCCATGTCCGATATCTTTCGGCAGTTATCTTTTACTTATGTGCTGTTATGTACTGAGAAGTGCCAATTTGTGATGATTTATCATGGTTTAAAAAAATATCCCCGCAATAATGTCTGTTGCACCCATAACGTGATGGTGGTAGCAACAATTAATTCACAATTGTTGTATAACTGTTATCTTTGCCATCTGATTATTACACTGTCGATTAGTATGGTACGAGCTTGGAATCGATTGGCGCTTGTCGACCCCCGTGCACCGACAGGCGTTGTGATTGTACCAACGGCTTCCAGCTATGACACGTGTTGTCGTGTACTGGCCGACCTCCGAGCTAGGCTCCACGGGTGGCTTCCAGTAATGTGGAGAACATTTGTAACGAGTTGTTGCTGCAACGCAAGAAACGGTTGTTGTGCATTTGCAGGTGCAGGAGATGGTGCGTCCTCGAGTTGTGGTATTAATTGCTTGCGTGCAGAACAGTGGATATTGTGCAAAGCGCTTATGTTCGTATCGACAAAACAATTGCTCCGTGGTAGCTTGTTTTGCTGCGGATTCTCCTTTTTATCATTGTCCATGTCCTTGCTTATTTGGCCTGAACAAGCGTCAATGTACGCGTTTCGTAAATTACCTGCCTTGACTGGATGCATGACGTTTGTATTTCTCAATACACCTGCGTAACACACGGCGACTAACCACGTCCTGACATCTCATTACAACTCGCATACGCACATTAGTGCAGTGATCACAAAATCACCCAGCGAACGATTAGGAGGCGATCAACGCAATGTACAGAGCAGAATCGCGCAACTGTAGACCGTGAGCTCTGCACGTGTCCCCCATAATGGCACGACAAATTGACAGCACGGCGGTGGTCTAGGAGTAAGATGCTCGTCTCACAATCAAAAGGTTGTGGGTTCGAGTCTCACCTGTCGCTACTCTTCGCCCGCGATCAATCGGCGTGAGAGATTGGCGACGCTACATGACTCAACGGTCGACGTGTCGTAAAACCAATAACCAACCAACCAACGCAGCCGAGTGGCTATCGCGAGCCGAGAGGCTATCGCGAGTCAGGTGTGTTGCGAGTGTGCCCGACACCAATACATCCAGCAGCAGTGTTCGGTAACACCATGGCGACACATCAACACGACGGCGCTGTCGCTCAGTTCTGGGCGCCCGTGGTTCCTGCCAGCCTCCATCGTGTGGCTCACGACTGAGGAGGGCGCCAGCAGGCTGTGCTTTTGCATGGAATTGATGAAGATGGCACAGTTCGTGTTGTCTGGGTGTCGTTGAATAATTTGAGCTGAGCAGCTTACATATTGCCGGCTGTTGCCACATGCTACACCACATGGTAGCTGCTTTGGCGCTCGTCCTGCAACCAGCAACTTAGGTTCTTCGTGCAGCGCTGCCACCCTGGTTAGAGCAGAGGTGGATCATTTGGTGTTAAGAGACGACCGTCCTCCCCATCTTCTTGGGACGCGAAAGCCATCCTATGATAAGGCACTATGATAAGGCACCTACCAGCTCCCCCATCCATGGTATTCCGAGTGCTCTCACCCTTTAAATTTTTTTTTCTCAGCAGAATGCTCCTCTTAAGGACGCTCGTGTGCACCCCCTTTCCCAGCGTTTAATTTTTAGCCGACGGTACCACTCCAGCGAGGAGTGCTCTCCCTCGAAATGCTGTTGGCTAGTGCCGTCCCTCTTCAAAATGTTACAAATATTTCAAGCTGTTTGAACAGCGTTCCTCGGAAGGTCAAGCGGCGCCCCTCCGGACATATGCCCCCATGACAGTTCCTCGATCCGCTCCTGGGCCCCTACGGTTTTGCTTCACTGGGTGACACCGAAGAAAAATCGAACTTTTCGCAGGCCTCACTGGTAAATCAAGGTGTCCCTGACGAAGAACAGAATGCAAGTATAGGCCCTCTCCCCCACGCCGCCATAGATGTGCTCATTACAGGTCAATTTCCCCCTATGGCAGGTCATGATGTCCAAAACCGGGAGGTCATGGTGCCATACCGAGGCATTCGAATGCTGTATCGACGTCTCATTGTTCCTCTCTGTGCAGCTCGTGCCTCAGGTTTCCCATTGGACGTCGAGGGCGGGACTATTTGGAATATCAGGGATGTCCTTCATACCTAGGAGAGCTTTTCAATACAGTGGGATCCTCCCGCTACTGTGTCAGAGTGCCCTGTGCTGGCGTTACAGTGCCTTTCTCGTAGATCAAGGCACCCTCAGGTGACTTACGTTGCCACCTTAGCATGTAAAGTTAGCTTCAACGGTTAGGGTTTTTTTCGGACTTTCCGAAACCAAAATTATGTGTGCACTTATGCACAATATTCTGCAAGACTTGCCCTTTGCATGCCCCCAAACCGCCCTTTTCCGGGGTTTGGGGTGACTTGTCGAAGTGCCGCCAGCGGAACATCTGGGAAAACAATGCACTGCTGCATGCTGCTGTTGGAGGATCTAGGGGCCGCAGGGGCCATGTCGCCCAAGATCCTACCAAGAAGCCGACATTTTGCATTAAAATTTGTTTTTGTCGAAATCGGAAAAGATTTTCTGAGATAAATATTGTCTGAATCAGGCCAGACGACAATTAGCTCTTCAAATCCAGAGTTTTTTCTTCGAAATCCGAGATGTTTAATTCCCCCCCCCAATCGATCTCGGATCTGCTGTGTACTGCCACAAGCAGTGCTTGGAATGCTTCACATGATATGCGACTGTGACCACGTCCGTGAAGTTGGCAGGAGTTCGATATTCATATTCAGCAGAAATCGACGACCCCTTCGATTTCGCCCACACTCGGTGAGACGGTAATCCCAAGGTCCCTGACCCACCATGCAGACGCATTTAACGGGGCATCGAATGGTTTGACCTGCAGAGGTCAACATAGGTCAACCATCCAATAATGTCAGAATGTCTATGTTATATAGCCCATTCGATCCGCAACGACACGCTGATTCTGAAACTGCTCATTTACCCCGTAGCACAAACGGTTAATGCGTTATGACCAATTATGTAAGCTTGTTTCCCACAGCATTGCTTCCCACACATTCCCATGCATTATTCACATTCCCATTCCGGGAATGTGCATGCAATATACATAGTTGTAACGACAATAACGGGCAGTCCAACGGTGGCATTATAATCATTGACGTCCGATTAATTCCGGAGATATATCAAAATATGTTCCGATAAAATCAGTTTTGGACCCAATGGTTAATTTCCTATAGGGTTTAGCATGGGACTATGCGGGACTGGAAATCGCGACCCCTTCGATTTGTTTTAAAATCTCCACAAACGTATGTAATGCCAAAACACGTCGACAATTCACGCCGTTTCCCGAGGCACCGAAAGATGTGACCTCCAGAGGTCAACGAGTTCCAGTTCCATATTCGACTTTGACCTATATGTGAGGATGGAGCATGTGACTGTCATTAGTTGGCATGCTCAAGTCGTAATGGAAGAAAGCCAATCAATAACACTTCAAATCTGAAGGGAAATTTCAACGGTCAACGAGCAATGTGACCTTGTCAGGTCAAGCCGTTCACATGATGGAATGTGTATACAAGACACATAGTTGTAACGCCAATAACGTGGGCAGTCCAACGGTGGCATTACAACGCCGTTTTCCCCGGGAAACGGCGTGAGTTGTCGACGTGTTTTGGCATTACATACGTTTGTGGCGATTTTAAAGCAAATCGAAGGGGTCGCGATTTCCAGTCCCGCATGGTCCCATGCTAAACCCTATAGAAAATTAACCATTGGGTCCAAAACTGATGTTATCGGAACATATTTTCAGATATCTCTGGAATTAATCAGACGTGAATGATTCTAATGCCACCGTTGGACTGCCCAGGTTATTGGCGTTACAACTATGCGCCTTTTATGCACATTTCAGCATGTCAACGGTTTGACCTGACATGACCTCTGACCTGGCAAGGTCACATGGCTCCTTGACCGTTGAAATTTCGCTTCAGATTTGAGGCGTTATTGATTTTCTTTCTTCCATTCAGACTTGAGCATGCCAACTAATGACAGTCACATGCTCCATCCTCACATATAGGTCAAAGTCGAATATCGAACTGGAACTCGTTGACCTCTGGAGGTCACATCTTTCGATGCCCCGGGAAGCGGCGTGAGTTGTCGACGTGTTTTGGCATTACATACGTTTGTGGCGATTTTTAACAAATCGAAGGGGTCGCGATTTCCAGTCCCGCAGGGTCCCATGCTAAACCCTACCGGAAATTAACCATTGGGTCCAAAACTTATTTTATCGGAACATATTTTGATATATCTCCAGAATTAATCGGACGTTAATGATTCTAATGCCACCGTTGGACTGCCCACGTTATTGCCGTTACAACTATGTGTCTTTTATACACATTCCATCATGTGAATGGCTTGACCTGACAAGGTCACATGGCTCGTTGACCGTTGAAATTTCCCTTAAGATTTGAAGCGTTATTGATTTTCTTTCTTCCATTACGACTTGAGCATGCCAACTAATGACAGTCACATGCTCCATCCTCACATATAGGTCAAAGTCGAATATTGAACTGGAACTCGTTGACCTCTGGAGGTCATATCTTTCGATGCCCCGGGAAACGGCGTGAGTTGTCAACGTGTTTTGGCATTACATACGTTTGTGGCGATTAAAAAAAAATCGAAGGGTTCGCGATTTCCAGTCCCGCATGGTCCCATGCTGAACCCTATAGGAAATTAACCATTGGGTCCAAAACTGATTTTATCGGGACATATTTTGATATATCTCCGGAATTAATCGGACGTCAATGATTATAATGCCACCGTTGGACTGCCCACGTTATTGGCGTTACAACGTTACCTGTTACCCAACGTTACCCAATGTTACCTGAACTGTTTTAAAGGAAAAAAATAATCTTTTTTCAAGTAAAAAATGAAAGTGTTTCTAGCTTACAACATCCTAACCTACCTAACTTTACCAAACCTAACACCTTTCTATGCTTCATGGGGGTGAAATGGGTGTAAAACTTGCATTTTATTTATTTGTCAGACCGTAATGTTCCATTGTACTCTGTAAAAAATAGCAGACAGACCATGATGTACTGCAGCCCTTCTGATGGCCATCGACATTGTCATTGCTGACAATACCATTAACACTCCCGACTCCCTGACGGCTGCAGCCAGCCTATTGAGACCTTGTATCTACGGCTTTCCCAGGCTTTGCAGTCGGTAACTTATTAACTCCTGGGATAGGCGCCACGTGATTATCAACATTTTATTATGTCCTGGTATTTTCTGGGAGTGTAACTAACACAAACTGTCTTGGGTGCAGTTTATTGAAAACAAGTATCACTGTGGGGCAGATGTCTCCGCAGTGAGCATGTTTAAATAGGCCCTGAAATACTCAGAATATCTCTGGATTATCGGAGAGCTGAAGGTGCTCTTGACCAATGCCAGTGTCCATTCTGCCAAAATTCTTGCCTCCTCAGTCCACGACAGCGTGAGGTCCTCTGCAACGTGTCGCACCCCAGCTGTCACCAACATCCCTTCTCTTTTACTCACTCTTCAAACGGCTGACGGTATCTGCATGTGCTATTTTGAGACTTCCGATATTCGTCGATCACAACCACCATTTATCGAACACAAAGAACTTACGAACTTCTCGAATATGCCTACAGAGCTCACAGGATCCCCGTGTCGAAAATTTCCAGGATTTGGATGTGAAACGACTACCAGAAGGAAACAATTTTCCCGTTGCTCCACTAATCATGCTCCTCTTGTCCCTTATTGTTTTACAGCAACCTTGAAAACCAGGTGTTTATCTAATTATCTGATGGGGAAAAATATTTTTCATTATAAATGGTAACGTAATATTTTTTTCCGTGCTAATCTTCAAGTATTCATACGCTACGAATTAACTGGATCACCCTCAGACGGCTGGCTAAAACTTTAAAGCGTGCGTTTTTAATTTTCACCACGTTTCGCTTGAATTTCCTACTCCTGCATTTGGGAACTAAGGTTCCATTGTGATGCTCTGGCGCAAAACCAATGTTGGGATACTGCTGGATTGAATGGATTTTCCCCTTTGTGAATCGCTGAAAACAGCCCATCGCCGTCATAGAAGCAAGCCCCTTATATGGAGCCTACAAACTGCCTCTCGCCATTCAGCCCGGCACGTCGCCAAGCTTATGGCGTACCCGAATGTTCGACTTACCAGTCCATGCGTCTTGGCGTGCATCACTATTCGCGTGCTTGAAATTACATGAAAGATGTGCTTACGCTATTAATTCGAGACTTTGCCCGTGATTTGCAAGCTATTTCGTATCCCTATCATGCCAGCAATGGCACTTAACTAAGCGACAGACGAAAAGTTCAATCACAGTTATGTCTGCCGGTAACGAAAGGAGTTCACTGGTTATTGGACCTGGAGATCGCATCGACTGCAGAGCTACTTCGCATCTAATAATATGAAGAGTAATTCAGGGTGAACAGCACTGCAGGCCAGCGGAGTATTGCAGGTCACTGCGTTGTTACAAACCAGGCATCCCACTCCCGAGTTGGGCTGCCTGTGATGTCACGCAACGCGTGCCTGAACAACCACTTTCATTGCTTCAACTTCCGACAATCACATGACGGACAACTTTCATTGCTAATGAATCGTCAGGATGTCGGAAAGAAAGCCGGAGGTGCCGCGCGCCGGGATTCCCCGCCTACTGCGATGCCATCCAGGCGGCGCGGTGAAACGTGGAGCTAATGATCCGGAGGGCACGGATGGCCATTGCAGCGCAGCGGGCCGCGCACTCGGTCCGGCGATGACCGGCCGTCGAAACTGGAGAGCATCCGGGACCCAGCGGCGGTGTCCGGCCACCCGACCGGCTCTGCAGCGTGCGACGTTTCACCACACAACCGTGGGTGACTAGCACATCCGGCCGGCCGCCGACCGCCCCGGAGCCGGTCACGTGACCCAGCCGTTCATTTCTCCGCGCCCGAGTAGCCGCTACAAAACGAACGCAACATCGCACTCGGCACCAGTCGACAGCCGCCATCTGCCAGCGCCGCCGCCGTCTCAACATCTCCCTCGTCATGACCACCGCCGTGCTGCTGTGTGCGCTCTGCCTGGGCGGCGCCGTCGCCTCGCCGACCAACTACGAGGCGGACGTGCTCGACACGCTCGGCCTGCAGGGAAGACAGTCGCAGTTGCTCAGTATCGCCGAGGGCGGCCGCCAGCTGTCGCTGCTGCTGTCCGAGCTGTACCAGCGCGGCTCCGAGACGGCCCGGTCGCTCGGCGCCAACGTCACTTCCAGCCAGGTGGCGCACGCCGTGTACCGCTCCGACCCGGTCGAGCTGGCGCTCAACACCATCGAGCTGGACACCGAGCCGTGCCGGCAGCGGCTGGCCTGCCAGCTGCAGAGCGTCATCACCAGCTACAGCCTGGGCGGCGCCGCGTACGAGCTGATGCGGACAGCCGTGCCGAAGCTGAAGCGGTACGGCTACGTGGCGACCCGTGACCTGGGCGTGCAGAGCTGCCGAGAGGCGTTCCCGTGCCGGTTTGCCTCGTCGCCGCTGATGGAGCGTGCTCGAGAGACACGCAGTCTCGTCAGCGACGTCTGCGACATGGAGGGCGACTCCTACACCAGCCGAGCCTGCCGCGCCATCACCTTCGTGGTGGACACGCTGGAGACCTTGTAGACGGCGAGACACCCGACCGTCAGCTGGCGTCAGCGCCACCCGACCCGTCTCACTCCACCTGGTGGGCAGCAGTAGGCTGACAGCTAACCATATCTCACGACACGTCAGATTCGTCTGACGTCAGCGCAACTCCAGTCCTTCAGACCAGTTCAGTTCAGTTACGAATGTCTGCTTCCCGGCGGTCCGGAGAATGTCGTGCTGGTTCTCATATTCGGACAGGGTTGGCAGTGCGTAGACACATAGGTCCGGCTCCCGTCCCACTGTACACTGTCGTGCAGATCAGCAGTGATGAGCTCAGAACTGATACACAATGAGTCACTTGCTTTTATGTCGATTTGTATGTTCTTCATGAGTGACGAGACCAACTGGTCAATCAAGTGTAAGCTTCCATGAAGCCTGGAAGTTATCCAGTGTGTGCCGTTTGCCTCTACGTGTCCGACCAGATGCACAGTGATGGCCATGACAAATCGTTTCCAGCGCAAATTATTTAATACATTACATTGTGAACCATCGCGTGTTATAGCGGGAGCCTGACGTTTTCGTTTTATGCTGTAAGCAAATCATGCCGGCGACTGTTGTCGGTGCAACACCAATACATGCAGTCAATTGCAGTCGACATGCGGTCAACATGCGGTCAACATGCAGTCAACATGCAGTCAACATGCAGTCAACATGCAGTCAACATGCAGTCAACTGCAGTCAATCTGTCGCAAGGGTCAACTTGTCAAGCTTGGAATTACGGCTTGTGCATGTCCTCGTCTTAGCGAAGGCAGGTTTTCCATGAATGTCTGATGTCCACACTGTTGGGACTTTGGGCGCATTACAGCGACGTGCACCGTCCACCATTTCAATAGAAAATAACGATGTCATAAAAGCGTGGTACAACGAGCAGCTGCGTGCTCCGAGGCCCCATGACGGTTAAGACTATTATGCATGTTTTGCAATCATTATCTACGGGCATATCCAATTACTTATGATCCCAAATGAAAGAACACAAAAATGGGCGGCGCTCAATTGATATTTGACCCTTGATTCGCGATAGCCACTGTGTTCCCATTGTGGTTCCCATTGTGGTTCCCATTGCGGTTCCCAGTGTGGTTCCCGCTAGAATACAAAACGTGTTCTAACTTTTTCTCATTCGTTAGGTTCTGCGAGGTCACCAGTGTAGATCAATTTACACCGGGAATTCACAGCTATTGGAATTATGTTCTTTCATCCTTATGTGGGGTTCTCATCATTTTCCCACACAGAAAGTGCGGGCTGTCGTGATAACCGTAACTGATAAATCGTGTAAAATACAGGTAAAATGAAAACCAGATGCCGTCGTCACACAAAAAGCACCATGGTTTATCTCAAACATCGAAGAGAAGAACCACAGGCCCACCTAACCCGGGGACGTCATATGACTTGCTCTTCCACAGAAGCCCTAAAGTATCGCTCCCTGCCATGAAGAGCAGCCTATATCAAGACCCATAGCCACTGAAATCCACCGATGTCGTGTACCATGTCGAATACACTACCGACGCGACGATCGCGCACGTCGTCTCAACTCCACCTACATAGGCCACACAACAACGACGCTGGGGCGACGCATCACCATGCACTGGCAGGACGAAGGCCCCAAAAGGACCAGACCAGAGACCCATTCGACGCAGCTGAGCGGACGCCTGATGGTCGATAGCAGAGATCACCTCCCGGCGTACAGATGAATATACACTGCCTCCTGGAGGCCATGCACGAGACAATGACGCCCTAATCAACGGGCATGTCAATGCCTCGAGCACAATGGCTATGCTCGCCGATGCACCCGTGCAAGTCCGGGTCTGCTGAGGTGGGCAAGTCCAGGCTGAAGACAAATCGGAAATGGTATTGATTATTCAGATAGCCGGCGACTCCATCTCAAAACGTCCACAAGGTGTTTGATAAAAGTCGAGGTATACTCGAAATTCCTGAGGCAGTGTAAATAATACCCTGATTGTTAGACAATTGGGCTTTAGGGCCCCTCGATCGCTAGTCATTTTGTGCCCATCGCTCCGAAGTCATCGAAATGCGACATTTTAATTTGCAAGTGTTTGTCATTCATGTTGTGCATATATATGTCTGAGTGTTCATAGATAGACGAAACGCCGCACGGAACCACTGGCAAAATTATTTTTAACCTTCTACTGGCATGCTGTTGCGCAGTAATATAATGATGAAAAGGGTAGCATAGTTTTTGCAGACAAATATTATAACAAAGTACTCAACAAGATACATTATGGAAAATACAAAATACGCGTCACGTAGCACGCGATAAAACATCTAGGAATACCTACCAAAATGTAGTCACAAACTTACGACCGAGATATAAGAGCTGCCTTGACGCGCTTCCCAAAAGCTATGCTGTTGTTTACAAGGTGCCGGTTACCGCAGAAGCGGATCCACGTATGCATGGCACGCTCAGGGAGGCTCGTTTTTGGTCGCCTCCAGGTAGCATCATCTGGTTCACACCTGTAGGCTAGCGTAGGCTAGACGCACTCCGGCTTGTTCGCTGCGATGCGTGGGCTCTGTATGTTACAAGATATTTCAATTTTATATGCATTTCGATTCGTTCAAAACCTTGCGCATCGGGACACAATCTCTAAGTTTTATCAATGAGTTGAAATTAAGCCATCCAGTCTGCTTTCTAGCAGCGCAGACGCGGTCTCTTCGGTGTTTATTGGTAACGACTCCCACCGTCAAAATTATTTGTATGTTATTCTGTTAATCGTCTCTCAACTTCCTGAGATAAATGAGGCTGCTACGGCAGTGTGAGGCTGCTACGGCGTTATTGATTTTCTTTCTTCCATTACGACTTGAGCATGCCAACTAATGACAGTCACATGCTCCATCCTCACATATAGGTCAAAGTCGAATATCGAACTGGAACTCGTTAACATCTGGAGGTCACATCTTTCGATGCCCCGGGAAACGGCGTGAGTTGTCGACGTGTTTTGGCATTACATACGTTTGTGGCGATTTTAAAACAAATCGAACGGTTCGCGATTTCCAGTCCCGCATGGTCCCATGCGGGACCATCCCCTATAGGAAATTAACCATTGGGTCCAAAACTGATTTTGTCGGAACATATTTTGATACATCTCCGGAATTCATCGCACGTCGTTGATTCTAATGCCGCCGTTGGACTGCCCACGTTATTGGCGTTACAACTATGTGTATTGCAGACACATTCCCGGAATGGGAATGTGAATAATGCATGGGAATGTGTGGGAAGCAATGCTGTGGGAAACAAAATTACATAATTGGTCATAACCCATTAACCGTTGGTGTTACGGAGTAAATGAGAGCAGTTACAGAATCAGCATATCGTTGCGGATCGAATGGGCTATATAACGTAGACATTCTGACATTATTGGATGGTTGACCTATGTTTACCTCTGGAGGTCAAACCATTCGATGCCCCGTTAAATGCGTCTGCATGGTGAGTCAGGGACCTTGGGACTACCGTCTCACCGAGTTTGGGCGAAATCGAAGGGGTCGTCGATTTCTGCTGAATATGAATATCGAACTCCTGCCAACTTCACGGACGTGACTGTGACCAGGGGCTGTGGATTAGATGGTGATCGCCACCATGCTCGTCATGATCTCTATGTGGTCCAACATCTACCAATATGCGGTAACTTCTTGGTAGAGGAACCGCCAATGAGAGTCCCCCCCCCCACCCGACCCTTAGCAAACAAAAATACATCGGATCAAGCAATAATTTTTTTATATTGTCACCACGCCAGATAAGAAATTCTCCCGCGCCAAAAGCGGTCTATGTTCCATCACATTTTTCTTATCGGGCCCCACCTAAGAAAATCCTGCCTGCGCCCCTGCTTCTTGACGACGCCGAATTCGCCTTCGGAGCGAACTCCATGACCTCGGCCTGACCACCTGATCACCACTTCACCCCTTGGTGACGGCCAGCCTGGCCTTCAGTCTCCGCCGCTCCATGACCTCGATGACCAGGTAGCCGGCCATGCCGAGCGTGAGCATTGCGATCAGCAGGTGCACCTTCCGTTCGACGCACAGCAGGTCGGCGTAGATGAACGCCACCGCGTAGCCGAGCGACTGCCACAGCCGGCAGTTGCTGAAGGCCGCCTCGCTCGTGTCGGGGAACAGCACGCCGTAGAGGACGTTGACTTGCGTCTGCCAGACGGCGTCGGCGGCGCCCCAGCCGGCCGACAGCAGGAAGAGCACGTAGGACTGGTCGGGCCGCGGCGACCAGCGCATGAACACGCCGATCGCGATGTAGTTGACGAGTGCGCCCAGCAGGAAGATGGGCACCCGGCCCACCCGCCTTATCACGAAGCCGAAGCTGAACGAGCAGACGGCGGCGGTGATGCCGAACGTGATGAGCACCAGGCCGGTCCGGTGGATGCCCCACGCGCACGACACGAACGCCTGCGGTCAGAGGTGGGGCACTGTAGACGTGTCTTGGCCGTTATCCAGAGCACAGCGCGGGTCTGCGTGTCACACACCGGCGCGTGACAATACTGTGGCGGAGTCTGGTGGTCACTGGCGGCTGGTAGCTTCAGACGCAGCCTTTCTCCTCACCCTCTCCCCTTACCTCTGCTGCTCCTTTCATCTCTCTCTCTCTCTCTCTCTCTCTCTCTCTCTCTCTCTCTCTCTCTCTCTCTCTCTCTCTCTCTCTCTCTCTCTCTCTCTCTCTCTCTCTCTCTCTCTCTCTCTCTCTCTCTCTCTCTCTCTCTCTCTCTCTCTCTCTCTCTCTCTCTCTCTCTCGCTTTTCGTGGGCAATGTTAGGTCGGCGCTGCATCGGCCCGCCCTTCGTACCTTGGTGAAGTCCGCAGCGAGGAAGGCCTGTTCGAAGCCGGACCACATTGTTAGTGGAACGATAAGCAGCTGGTACGGCTTCTTCATGTGCGTGAACGAGGCCAGCAGCAGGGTCAGTGGCTTTGTCTCCTCAGTGTTGTCGCGGCCACTCTCCCCGTATCTGCAAGATGACAACGAGTAGGTACAAATAGTATATATACACACACACACACACACACACATACACACACACACATACACACACACACACATACACACACACACACACACACACACACACACATATATATATATATATATATGTATATATATACATATATGTATATATATATAACGATCATATAACGATCATATGACGATATATATCACGGTAGAATGGAGACTGCAACGCGGCATTTTAGTTTTCCACCACAAGCAGGGGATAACACAATAGGCGCAAAGTGGTCGGATGGCGGCGCGCACTTAGCGGGAATGGAAGTTCTTTCGAAAGAGTTGAAGATGTGCAATGTGTGCCCTAAGCCAGCTGGCATCATGCCATACAAATATTTCTGCTGAATACAACCATTACAAATTAAATTTGGATACGAAGTATCCGAAATCTTGTTGTCACCAGGCAATGTCTTAGGAATGACAATGCAGGCACGTGAGCCAACTGGATAACTATTATAAGGCAAACAAAGTCATTAAATGTCCTTTTGACATTCCCAAGTGCATTTCCAGCCGTCGGTATAGTTTGGCTGGTATTGCGATTCCTTCACTCCGGAAAATAGTGGAAAATCAGACAAATCGTATGCCTTGGTGTCACGCTCAATCTCATTCAATTTCAATCTCTTCTACCGTGGCATACGCGTTTGTATGGTGATTTTATTTACCCTCTTTATTCCGTGATTAATTTGACGTTACAAACGCACCTTCGCCATTCGGGGATATCACCACGCCGGTGATGAAGATAGAACATGTAAAATGGAGTTTGCATCTTACATGCTTGCTTTACTTTTACTTAGGAGTGCTGGGGACACGACACGACAGATCGACCAGGGTCCGGCACCCTCATGTCTCAGATTTTGAGCAAAATTGGTGTATAGGGTTACCTTATGACCTGAATCCACCTGTGTAAATTTTACTTCGATCGGGTCAACGGTTCAGGAGTTATAGCCTCGGGAATTTCTGGAAGGTCACCCTGCAAGGTTATGTTCGGTGGTCGATAACTAAGTGAATTATCAGTAAAAATATCAATATCCAGACATTTTTGAACTTGCAAAGATTCAAGGAATCTAATTCTGACAATATTTGTAATATGTGATGAATAATACAAGAGTTACCCCATGACCTCAGGTCACGTGACCTCCGGTGACCTCGATACCCGTTATTTTTTTACATTGACAGAATGGAAGGACTATGTGTTGGCTTGATATATAGCAATTCAAAAATAGGCGTTTTAATAAATTATTTCGAGAGCGCCAACTTTACCATATTTGAAGTCTTTCGAAGATTGAGCTACTAACTCGGCCGTCTCTCCGTCCAAAATCGAGATGCAGTTTGATAACATGTAGCAACGTGTTCTCTGGCATTGTGTGGATTTATGTCTTCTAATGTACTTGTTTGCTTCCAATATCCAGTTATCTATATGAGATAAAGGGCGCCTACTGACGTCAGAAGTGGCCATTGGCCTCAACTGAATTGTGATCGGCACCAGTAGCTTGTGTTTTGTTATATCCAGTTATTTCGCTGAGTAAATGCGTCTCAATTTAGTTTACCGAGAACACTTCCTGATATCTGTTAGTGCTTGTATTCTCACAGAAAACACGACCCGTATGGATTAATGAGGGCAATGCATACACCATGGTTACATAACCATTGTATGTTTAGAACAAACATATATCCAACTGAGAAATAAGGAGGTACATCACGTCACAACCATGCCTCGTCAGAAGTACATCGAAGTACCGTTTGCATATTTGAGGGCATGGAAACGATCCAAAGTTATTGTTATATGCCCAAAGACAGATCAACACACAAATCTGCAAGTAGCTGCGGTAACAAACCATGTTTCATATGTGCACCAATTGTTTCTGGCTCGTGTCTAGCTTGTCTTTGTCCAGCTATCGTGACACTTTCACGGCACGCCCCTCGCCATTCGACAATGCCAAAGCAGTCCTAACATCAACAGACGAGAACTTGTGAAATTGTTGAGTTCCCTTGACGGCGAGAGCTTCCGCATAGCGACCTGCGAGGCTCGCAGTGACCTTCTCCACAAAGCAGCTCTGAGACAGGTCTCACAATTTCTCGCAAACATCGCCAGCTCTCGGAACTCCTCTTAGCTCTTAGGTGGCTCTGTTCATCCCCCAGTGTTCTTCCCAAGCCTCAGAGGCATCACAGTCCTGTTAGCCCCTCATGTGCCCTTTCAGACCCAAAGAGCATCCCAGCCTTCTCAGACCCTCACGTGCCTGTTTATTCTTCAGCCATTAGTGGTCAATTCCAGCTGAGACTGCTCTTTTCAGCTGGTATGGGCACTCCAGCTCTCGGGCGGTTCCTCTCTTGTCTTCACGGCCCTTGCTAGCCCTCAGGGTGGACCTCTTCACGTGTCAAGGGCACTTTCCACACAAGCTATGTGTGCTTAAACATTTTTTTTCGGTTATAGTTCTGCCCCTCAGGGCGGTCGCCCGGAGGGCTCCATTGGACTCGCAAGGGAGCGGATACCCTTGCATCCCTTGGAAACGCCACTACTGCGCAGCAGCCCGGGTCCTCCATGGGCTGAGGAGCTCTTTACGTAGCATCGGGAACCCTCCGCTTCAGCTCGGATCGTCTCCGAAATTCGGGGTCTCTTCATCGGCCTGAGGCCCTCTCCATCAGCGTGAGCCAAAGCCGACCCAGTGGCTCTGCACGTCCGGCCTAGGGCCCCATCCGTCGGCTCAGAGACACTCTTTCACGGCTCAGCTCACTCTCGGTCCGGTCGGAATCTCCTCTTCAAAAGCTTGGGCCTCCTCTATCATACAAGGGGCCCCTGTGCGGTTCCGGCCCTCATCGGACCAGGGGCCCTTCATGCCGGCTCTGGGCTCTTCCCAACGGCCCGGGTCCTCCAACGGCTATGGGTCCTCTTCGTCTACGCAGGGGACCTCCTTAGCGATCCAGGGCCTCCCCTGTCAGGCCGGATACCCTTTTTCAACAGCTTGGGCCACTTCCGTCGGCCCAAGGGCCCTTTCTGACGGCCCGAGATCCCCTGCGGCAACTAGGGCCCCTCCATCATTTCAGGGGCCATCTTTGATGACCCAGGACCTTTTCCGGCAAGCCGGAGGCCCTTTTTCAAACGCCCTTTCTTGGCCTGGGCTCTGCTGACAGCCCGGCCTGGCCGAGTGAGAAGTTCAATCCTCGATAATCTTCACATATGATAAAGTTTGCGCTCTCCAAACGAACATTTATAGCAAAAACGCTATTATTTTTATTCGTTATATGCTAAGCAAAAATATGGTCCTTCCATCGTGTGGATGTTAAAAAATCAGTTTTCACGGGCATCGAGGTCACCGGAGGTCACGTGACCTGAGGTCATGGGGTAACTTTCAATAATTTATCACACATAAAAATATTACCGGATTTGGATTCCTTGTAACTTTGTGAGTTCAAAAATGTCTGGACATTTATATGTTGAACGATATTTAACATAGTAATCGGCCACCGAACGTAACCTTGCAGCGTGACCTTCCAGAAATACCCGAGGCTATAACTCCTGAACCGTTAACTTGATCGAAATAAAATTTAGCAGGAGGGTTTAGGGCATAGGATAACCCTATGCATCAATCATTTGCTCAAATTCTGAGACATGAGTGTGGACAATCACCCCTTTGCCTGGTCGATTTGTCCCAAAATTTCCCCGTTATCGTTCGTTAAATTGATGAATATTATACAGCTTTTGCATTGCTACTTTTTAAAACCGTCTATCATCCACACAATGTCAAAGAACGCGCTTGTATGTGTTATCAAACTGTATCTCGATATTGGACGGAGGGACGGCCGGGTTAATAGCTCAATCCTCGAAACACTTCAAATACGGTAAAGTTTGCGCTCTCCAAATGAGGATCTATAGGGAACACGCCCATTTTTCATTTGCTATATGTCAAGCCAAAACGGTCCTTCCATTCTGTCAATAAAAAAAATCACGGCATCGAGGTCACCGGAGGTCATGTGACCTGAGGTCATAGGGTGACTATTTTATTATTCATCACATATTACACATATTAGCCAGAATTGGATTCCTTGAATGTTTGCGAGTTCAAAAATGGCTGGATATTTATATTTTGACTCATAATTAACTTAATTATCGGCAAATTTTATCGACGTAAAATTTGCATAGGTGGATTTAGGTCATGAGGTAACCCCATACACCAATTTTGCTCAACATCTGAGACATGAGGGTGGACCCTTTGCCTGGTCGATTTGTCCTGAAATCCCCTGCTATCATCTTGGTTGCATTGTCCCACCAACTTGTTTGCGGTTCATAATCACAACATACAAAAGTCTGATGCAACCCAATAGGTATAAAGATACACCAAGGCACCTCCCGGAGACTGCAACGTAGCACATTCCATATTTGCACAGTATCTGCTCACAGAGACTGCAACGCAGCACATGCTATTTTCCGCCGCAGTAAAACTGAAAACATAATTCCAGTCAACAATCATGGGCGAATAATGTGGCTGAATTGAATCTGCAACACCAACTTGTCCACCTGCAAAACCGACTTCCTTTAAAATTGCGCTGCATATCTCACTTTGCAACATGGCATGTTTCTATTGGCGGCGCCAACTTTGCTGTTGCTATTGGCAGCAGCTGCCGCTGTATTCGCACCGGTGGCAACAACAACTCAGTCAACAACGTAGGCAGAAAAAGAGGACGGCAAGCAGCAGCTGTCCTCGCCCGATTCCTCAACTTCAGCAAGCTGTGCTGTCGACTCCATTGGCGTTGCGTAAAAAGGCATGTGTGTGTCGCCACAGCGAAGGACGGTTGGGGCATCGCTCCTATCTTCGTGGAATTTAAAGCATTTCGCCTGTGGCTTTGCATAAAATATATTTAAAAACCACCTCGTACCCCGCCCTACCCAAATTCCGTGCAACGTCCATGCATCAATGGGACTTCTATTTTTAGGATGGTTACGATGCCTCTGGTCAACAGTACATTGTCATAATACAATGAAGAATACAATCAAACAACGCATAGGTAATGTGTCGCTTTGCAACGATGACAGCATTACGAACAGTCACCGGTGAAGTCTTGGCAGAATTGTCATGGCTGTTACCAAGATCTGATTCAGCCACATTCCTTTCATAAACGGCGTACACCTAATACTGAGTCTTGAGAACTATTCGTGTCGCATTGGCGGGACAATATGTCCAGGAGTTCCCACCAATGAAAAAGTCATGGTGTCATAGTTGAAAACTTCCCAAAATTATTGGCACAGCCAAGCCGAATTTTGAGTCTACTCTTTCCATGCATCACCAGAGGCTTAATTATCAATAATAAAAAAGATTGATGTTGCACACTAGCGGATCCAGGTAGACAACTGGAAGCATGTTCCCCTCAACCTGATAGAGATGTCGCGCTCCTCCAGGGCGCTCTAGTGCATCCCCTCCCCCGCCGAACGGGTTTTGGGCCCATGGTGCTCCTCAGAGTAGAAAAGGCGCCCCTCTCCACAGAAATGGCGCCCATCCGGAACAGGTGTCCCCCACCCACCCGCCCCGATCGAAATTCCTGGATCCGCCTGTCATAAAGTCATAAAGTGTTAAGGCTTAATAAGAGCCACAGGGGCCCATCTGGGCTAAGCCTATCTAGAAAAGGTACTAGAAATGTACATACTCTCACCCCAATCAATCCTTATCCCAAGTTCCTAGGAAGCTATATATCCCAGCCTATCTAGCACCATTCACTTGCTATTGCATAACACCCTCAACAATTACAAGCTCCTCCCATCATACCCATTGTGCTACCATAGCACAATGGGATGTGCTATGGTATGGTATAATGGATGTGCCTGTCATGTTGTAATTGCAACACCAAAAGTACACCAAGTTTCACCCCCGAATGGTGTACCCTGGAATACTACTGGTCACATTTATCTCTTTAACGGGAGCTTGGTCATCTCAACAAATTCAGAGAGTGAATAGTGGAATAGTGCTGGGTGACCATTCAGGAACAATCAAAACATTTGTGTTTCCATGCAACACTAATATTTTGATTGGTGTTGCAAGGGCACGACCAAACGTATACGAAACTCCATCCGTACAAATGGTAAAAACTGCCTAAGATGCCTACCGGACCCCTCGTGTCTCCGAAACTGGTGTAGCCACTCCCAACGCACGCACAGTGATGTGTGGGTTAGTGAATGCGGCCCAAATGACATAATTATCACTAGAATGTCGGGACTCATGCCACTCATGCAAGCAGTCAACGTTCTCACCTGGGATGCCTTTCATGCAGGCAGTCAACGTTCTCAGCTGGGCTGCCTCTCATGCAAGCAGTCAACGTTCTCACCTGGGCTGCCTCTCATGCAAACCGTCAACGTTCTCACCTGGGCTGCCGCTCATGCAAGCAGTCAACGTTCTCACCTGGGCTGCCACTCATGCAAGCAGTCAACGTTCTCACTTGGACTGCCGCTCATGCAAGCAGTCAACGTTCTCACCTGGGCTGCCACTCATGCAAGCAGCCAACGTTCTCACCTGGGCTGCTTCTAATGCCCGACGGACTTGGGGCGACACAGGAACAGGTTGTATCATAACAAGTTCCGGTGGTAACATGCAGGTACGATGGCCACTGACTGACTGACTGACTGATGACTACGATAACATGCATACTGGTTCGACATTCTGTACGCAGTGGACACCCACGTCACATTATGCAGCTTAGGCAACAACTGCTTCAGTCCACCATGAGCCATTGGTGTCACCATCTTGTATGGAGGCAGGAGAAAGAGAGGGTTTTTAAAGTGGATAATTTTCTTACAACCATGGTCGTCACCATGGGTATAACCACGGTTTCGAAATTGTGGGGGGGGGGGAACAAATCAGGGACGCGGTAAGTTTGGACAGGATAGAGTGGTAGCCCGCCTACCCCCCCCCCCCCAAAAAAATCCTTGGATTTCAGCCACTTCATTTTCACTGGCTGGTTTTCAGATTTACCATTGTTTTTCTCTTTTTTTTTGGGGGGGGGGACAAAAAGTTCCGCCAAAATTTGCAAGCTTCACTCCTTATCACTGCCTATGAACATCTAGCTTTATGTCGTATATACTGGGCCCGATTTCGCAACGATCTCGCAATCACCATAGAACAATGATGTAAGTACGTTAAACGTTGCCCTCTTGTAGCAGGAAAAAGAACGGAAAATATTGGATGATGATTTTGTTGTAGTGAATATGGACTTACACGAACTTTTCCAATGTTTTCCAGTTTTACGTGGACACACTTCGATTGAATGGCAACCAGGCGGATAAAGGGAGTAGCACTGAGGGCGTGTGCCCTCCCCCCCCACACACACACATGGAAGGAGGCGTCCCTCCGGCCGGGAAAATGCGCCCCTCTGAAAAGGTCTCAGTGTACCCGCTCGAATTTTTCAGCCAGAGACGCCCCTATGATAAAAAAGGCACCCCTTGGAAGGAAAGGCGCCCCTTCGAGAAGGACCGAGTGTAACCCGTCCCTTCCAATTTTTTAGCCAGATGCTGAAAGGTGCTTTCGCAGTGGCGCCGCTCCAAATAAATGGTGCCCCTACAGACAAGTGCCCCCCATGCCAATTCCTGAATCCACCCTTGATTACAACATAGCTCTCTCGCGGTTATGAACTCCGGCTGGTTACAAAATCGTGCCCATTCACGTTTAGCTTCTCTTGGAAATTTGACAACTTCCGTTGAACCATTAAGAGGAAAGCGGAAAATTTGAGCACAAAAAGTTATAGATTTGATATGTCCGGCACAGCAATATGGCAGTGTAAATTAAAACCAGCGATGAGAGCGCCGTCCGAGCAGGTTATGACGGATTTCTTGGGGAGTTCCTAGTCATATAGTATATGAATGCCTGCTATCACAACGGCTGCAAACAAAATAGATTTGATCCTCCTATTCCTATTACACTCAAGCATTGTACATATACAGGACATTCGACACCTTCGAAATTATTTCGTTATCTCAGCATTCTGATGCCGTACGGCAAGCCACGTCGAATGACACCCACATAATGCAAATTGAAGCCATAGCGACGAAACGCGAGGACTTCGAAAAATAATAACTAACCTTTGACCTTGAGGCTTGATCTGACATGTCCCGGGTTGAAATGTTACTCGAGGGTTGCCCACGGGCTATTTCTTGATACCATGCAGCTTTGGGAGAAAACGAAGAAACGCGGGGCGATATAATAAAATATTTCGACCTTTGACTTTGAAAATTAATGTGATTTCTGAACAGTTTGCTAGAGCACCTCACGGCACGTCGAAGAACACCCACTTGATGAAAATTGAAGACATAGCGACGAGGCGCGAGGACCTCGAACAAATTAAGCTAACCTTCGATCTTGTGGTTTGACATTTACATGTCCCGGTTTGGAATGTTATTCGAGGTTCACCACAGGCTATTGCTCGATACCAGATCTGGGTAGGTTAAGGGGAAGAAAAAAATGCGAGGCGACCAAAGAAGTCGGTTTGACCTTTGACTTTTCAAATTAGTTTGATTTTGCAACATTATGATACGGCACAAGCCACGTCGAGTGACACCCACTTGATGCAAATTGAACCCATTGCGACGAATCGCGAAGACTTCGAAAAATGCAAACTAGCCTTTGACCTTGAGGTTTGACCTTGACATATCCCGGTTTCAAAATGTTACTCAAGGGTTCACCATGGGCACTCGACCTTTGCCCCTGAACAACAATTCGATTGCTTAGCTTTCCGATGCCGCATAACAAGCCACGTCGAATGACGCCCATTTGATGGAAATTGAATCGATAGCAACCGAACCGCGAGTTCGGTCGATATCGCTTTAATATCGTCATCTAATAAATCAAGCTAACCTTTGACTTGGAAGTTTAACCTTGACATGTACCGGTTTCAAATGTTACACGATGGTTCATCACAGCTTATCGCCTGTGGCCAGATTTGGGCAGGTTTTGGTGAAAACGAAAACAAAATGGGAGACGACCGAAGAAACCGGTTTGCGTTGGACCTTGACCATTAAAGTGGTAATGTGAGACCTATGCAGTTGCTTCCAGCTTGTTTAGTGCAAGCAGAAGCATTTGTGGTAATTGATTCGAATGATCATAAACCCGTCGCTGAATGCCAATGCCAATACAAATACGCCTCTAGCGAACTCGTCGCTGAATACGAATACGGATAATACGCCAACTTGACGTTCGTGTTTAAGGCTGTCCATGACTCCCCTCCATGGTTTTGAAGATACTGAAGGATACCCAGTCACGTTTCCTCAAGATATATCAATATATGCGCCGGATAATTCGACCTAAGACGTATAAAGCCTTGCGATAATAAAAATGTGTTGCCTCGCAAAGCACAATTTTCCACCCAAGCGAGAACACAAGATGGTCAAGGTTCATGTTATTGAAGAATTGCCCGGAAACAGAAATTTCGAACGTTTGCTGATTACCATTCGGAGATTTTGTAACGACAGGTGGCCCGTGAAGCCCGTTGATTGGCTAGATCGGCTTCTAATATTTTTGGTGATTCTCTTGCATATATATTTTCACTTTGTAAATGATTAAGTATAACTTTGCGGCGATCATACTCAGGTAGCTGAGGCTTGGGGGGGCACGAAATAAATTGGAGGGGACAAAGCTACTTTTCAGAAATGGGGGACATGTCCCCCCCCCAAGGCCCCCCAGTGGTTACACCCATGGTTGTCACTACGGATTTTGGATAACGGGTGGGAGGACGAGGGAGTTCAGATGATGTTTTTTTTTCTCCAATGCAACGTCATAGGCATGTCTGATATTACATTTCACAAAGATTGGGTGGACGTATGTCCCGTACCCCGCCGTGGTGACGCCCAAACCCACAACGCCATAGACGTAGTGCGAGACTTCTCGAAGTTTGGGGAAGCTCGCTCCTGTTCCCCCTCCTCCCCAGTTTGGCGATGCGCATGTCATCAACTGTACAACGGCTGCACGACAGGGACTGTTTTAATATTTTTTCATCATTGGGAGAAGGGCAAATGCTCCAGAAATATGCGCAAAATTGAGTATTTTGTTAGCTTAGCCGATATTTCCCTTGGAAGTGGACACTGTCCGACCACTGGTAGTGAGGAATTTACCCTCCAGTTTACGTGCATTTGACTCCCTGCTAGATGGTGCCACTCACTTCGCCAGGCTATCGACGAAGAAGGCGATCAGACAGCTGGAGCAGACCACCATGGCCAGCGAGATCCCGACGAGGGTGTTGATCTGGTGGTCGGGCGGTCGCACCAGGTTCGTGTTGTTGGACGTCGCCTGTGGGCGAGGCCGGCTACGGGGGGCTCCAGAGCACGCGACAAAATGTCGACACGGAACATATCGACATGACAAATATCGACACGCAAGGTATCGACACACAAAGTGTCGACTCGCAAAATATGGAATGAATGAAGCATTGAATTTGAAAAAGAAAGCCATGAACCGTGAAAAATCGTCATCTGAAGCTCCATCCCATCTTTGCTGGATACTGTCGCTCTGATGGTGCTACTCGCGTCAGGCCTGTATAACTGGCCAGTAACGCGCCGGGCCGACGAGCACCAGGTCAACCTGTATGATCCGCACAAACGTCAGAGCCGCGACCGCGTGACCTTGACCGTCCCGACCCGCCCGGCGGCCGCGATGTGTACCGGCTGCTGATTGGTCCTCGTACGAGAGAGAGAGAGAGAGAGAGAGAGAGAGAGAGAGAGAGAGAGAGAGAGAGAGAGAGAGAGAGAGAGAGAGAGAGAGAGGGAGAGAGAGAGAGAGAGAGAGAGAGAGAGAGAGAGAGATATATATATATATATATATATATAAAATACATATATATATATATACATATATATATATATATATATATATATATATAGGCGAAACGAAGAGCGAGAGCGAGGCGAGAGCGAGGCAGCGAGAGCGAAAACGAGGCGAGAAAGCGAGAGCGAGAGCGATAGCGATAGCGAGAGCGAGAGCGAGAGCGTGAGAGCGCGAGAGCGAGAGAGCGAGAGAGCGAGAGCGAGAGAGCGAGAGAGCGAGAGAGCGAGAGCGAGAGCGAGAGCGAGAGTAAGAGTGAGTGTGAGTGAAAGTGAGAGAGATTCATTACATGTGTGCATGGAATGAAGTCGTCCATTTCATGAAGCATCTCGGCCTTTCCATTGATCCCCTCACCTAATGAGGGTATCAACCTATTTATCGAGAGCGCAGTAAGGGTGAGCTCAAGGGAGGAGCAAGCCGAGTTCAGAGGAGGGCAAATTTGCTGACACACTGTGGTTTGCGATGAAAAAGTCGGCCTCGTGGTGCACAGGTGCTGACACGCACCTTGATGTCATCATGTCCTCCATCGTGGCTGAACTGGCAATTGCACCAGCATTGTCAAAATATTAAAGTGGTTTTGAAGTGAGAAGCAACGATGCTCCAATCTTCCTCTCTAATCAACGACGTTATAGTTTGGTAGATCCACAGGATTCCAGAATCAAAACTCTACTGAAGTTCAACACCCCTTTCCGAACTCCATGACGGTAGTCACCTGTGGAGTGTGGACTAGGTACACGACAAAAGTTTTTTTGGTCGACATTACACCGGCTTTTTCTGTGAATAGTTCAACCACAAGTCATCCGACGTCAAGGCTGGTATCTCTGACAAAAACAGGGAGGGGGGGGGGGATTCCAAACTTCGCAGATTGAATAGAGAAAATGACAACTCAGTATTAGCAGGACATCAAATCATTGAGGGGAGGGGGTCCGGACCCCGACCACAGACCCACGCGGGATATTCGGTCACGTCTAACGTCTTCATCATCACCATGCTTGCTGGGCTGGCTGGTGATCGAGGGTCGTGCTGTGCTGTGTAGTGTGACGTCACTGTTACCTCGATGCCGGGGCAGTATCTAATGCCGCAGATGTTCAGGCTATCGTCGGGCGGTGCGAGGTCGACCAGACTGGTGTCGCCAGGCTGCTCCGGACTGAGTACTGCATCACAGTCGCGGTAACGGTGACGTCACAGTAACAACACTGCCGCAGTAGTATCACAGCCACAACAACACCCCAGTCATGGCACACCACAGCCAGAGTAACGCCAAAGTCACAGTAACGCAGCAGTAGCAGTCACACCACAGCCACTGTAGCGTAATTGTGGTAGCAACGCACACAACAAGATCGTCACAAACCACAAACATCAGCAAGACCATCGGCGACGGTAGCGCTGGAGAAGAAGCAGCACCGCAGCCACTGTAGCGTATTGTGGTAGTAACACAACAGTAACATCACAAGCACAGCACCACTACGGCGGCGGTAGCGCCGGAGAAGTAGCAGCACAGCCACGGAGCATCACACTCACGGTGAGGTGTAGCACCAGCAATACAAACACCGCCACCGTGCCAACATAGCCACAGTAGCACGACGGCAGCACAACAGCTACGGGGACGGCAACCACAGACCAGTACTACCGGCACAGGAATACTATTCCCAGAACAACACGCATTTGTCCGTAGCGTTGGGAGAGGCGAACGAGCGTTGAGTAGCGTTATCGGGCTCAAGCATTCGCATTTTGAATATTTATCAAAATTGTCGCATACAATGTGAACACAGACCGTCTGTTTCAGATGTACATGCACCAATACGTGAACAGATGCTACATCTGGATGCCGCTCACCAACAGAAGATAGGAGATTTCCCCAGATTTGTGCCGACTGAAAGATCAAGAAGAACACTCCGAAGAACTTGACGATTATGGGCTCCGATGTGCCTTCGATGATCTCGGCGTAAACCCGTCCCAGCTGGACGGAGACATGTATCAAAACGTAAAGGGGAAACTATGCAGATGCAATAGACGGACTAAAACATAGGTGCACTGACCTGACTCAGGTAAGTGTACTGACCTTGGTCAGGTAGGTGCACTGACCTGGATCAGGTAGGTGCACGGACCTGAGTCAGGTAGGTGTACTGACCTGGGTCAGATAGGTGTGCTGACCTGGGTCAGGTAGGTGCACTGACCTGGGTCAGGTAGGTGCACTGACCTGGGTCAGATAGGTGTGATGACCTTGGTCAGGTAGGTGCACTGACCTGGGTCAGGTAGGTGGATGACCTGGGTCAGGTAGGTCACTGACCTGGGTCAGATAGGTGTGATGACCTGGGTCAGGTAGGTGCACGACCTGGGTCAGATAGGTGTGATGACCTGGGTCAGGTAGGCACTGACCTGGATCAGGTAGGTGCACGGACCTGAGTCAGGTAGGTGTACTGACCTGGGTCAGATAGGTGTGCTGACCTGGGTCAGGTAGGTGCACTGACCTGGGTCAGGTAGGGCCTGACCTGGGTCAGACAGGTGATGACCTGGGTCAGGTAGGTGCACTGACCTGGGTCAGATAGGTGTGATGACCTTGGTCAGGTAGGTGCACTGACCTGGGTCAGGTAGGTGCACTTGGCTGACCACATGGGCGCTGCGCCGAAGCCCATGATGATGGCGGCCGGTATGATGGTGTAGAGACGCGGATGAAACTGGGCCAGCATGAACGGCGAGTAGCAGAACGTACCCGCCACCATCGTCCACTTGCAGGTGAGCCGCTTAATGGCTAGCGACGGCAGGAACATGCAGGACAGGATCAGCGCCACGTAGATGGACGCCAGGCCGATGGTGCCGACCCCTGTGGACGGCAGGTGCCAGTCCGAGCAGACCGTGACGCGCATGGAAGGAGAAGACTTGGGCAGGTGTGGCCTATGCCACACCAATGTTGCTCAGATTTAACATGGGGCTATGGGCATCGACTGAGAACAATATCATAAAAACGTCGTTTGGCACACCAACGTCGACATAGGCGACCCTCCACTTATGATGATGGTGTATTTGTAGTCGAAATCTTTTCGGCACTGGCGCAGCCAGGATTTTCCTAAGGGAAGGCCGAACCACAAAAAATGGAGTGAGGAAGAGACAGCCTTAAGCGAGCTTCGCGCGCCAAAAATGTAGACTTTTGCGCGGTGAAAGTCTCAAAATTTCTTGTTTCATCTCGTGTATTTTTGGTTCCTAGGGAGGGGGGGGAGGGCACGGAGGCCCCCTTGGCTGCGCCCCTGCTTTTCGGTTGCATCTCCAAATGACATAAATGTAAATGTATGATGGAGATTACAAAATAGTATTTAGTGTTGTTCATTGGGATACCCGGGAGGAGGCCTGCCTGTTCGGCATTCAAGTAAAAAAGCTGTTCATGTTCATTGGCAAGATGTAGCGGTAGGCGGGTATATCGTACGTTGCATGGTAGATTCTGAGTGCGAATGGATAGAGCACATGTTCAACTTAAAAACAACGACAATACAATGGAAACTGCGCAATTTCATCACCGATTATGACTCTTCCCAGACGTTGCCTTATCCGCCCCTTTAGCTAACTCATCAAGTTAGCTTTCGCCTCACTTCCTCTGGGGTGCGGCGCACATTTCATCCCAATGAGGTAAGCTTACTGCGACTTATTACTTTTTCCTTCGGCATATCAGACAAGTAATCTTGCTTAGCGTTACTCACTTATCATTTTAGCTCGGGGCCTGGGCCAGCTATGGTGTCCAACGTTGAACTAAGTTTAATGCATAGAGTCAGAAAAGAAAACAGTCTGATTATCAAGTGGCTTAACTCAAGTTATAAGTATTATATTATACCATTATATAGCATCCTGTGGGATATGGCCGCTACCAATAAAAAGAACAAATGCAATTCATAAAATGGGATACGTGGGTAGCCACTTTCCCTACCCTGTCTTTCAAAGCCCATTGGCTGCTATCCTGTTGCAGATATGTGATTGGTAGACGATACGTGTGTCATAAATGATATTCAACATTAAAGCAAGACACGTCAACGCACCACATCGTCTATCTATCGACAACCCCCGAACATGTTCTTGCAAGTCCGACCTTCGTTGGTGACTACGGCTTTAATGGAACCACCATCCAAGACCTTCTGATCTCGCGGAAGGCATACAGCAAAAAGAAGCCTAACACGGCCTATTTCCTTAGTGAATCTTTGAGCGGATGTTAGTTGAATCACCTCGGGTAGTTCTTGAACTCTGCGGATACTTTGGGATATGTGTACCCCTATGCCCACAATGATTACACCCATGCATATGGCAGGGTCCTCGTGGTGGTGTATATCAACCCAGAAACAGTTTTGGTGTCGCGTGTTGCTTCCGAACTCGGGGCTCCTACTTCACTCATCAGAAAACACATCAGGCCTTTGGCCACTGTGACCGTTGGCCACTCTGCGTACACGCATTTATGACACCTTCCTTCGGTCTCAACCGGCCATTAACTTCGCACCCCTTCCCTACGACTGACCTCCTTCGGCGTTGACGGAACTCTGCAGGTTGGTCATGCAGGCGTAGGCGATGAAGAGGCAGGTGAACGCCACGGAGATGGTCACGACGTTCTTCAGGATTGTCCAGCGCTCACGACACTTCAGTTTTCCGGCGACCGTAGCCACGCCGACGGCGGCCGCCTCGTCCTGTCCAGGCTCGTGGCGGTCGGCCGGGCCAGGCTCGTGGCGGTCGGCCGGGCCAGGCTCGTGGAGGTCGACCGGGCCAGGCTCGTGGCGGTCGGCCGGGCCAGGCTCGTGGCGGTCGCCGGGCCGGGCTCGTGGCGGTCGGCTGACCAAGCTCGTGGCGGTCGACCGGCCAGGCTCGTGGAGGCGACCGGGCCAGGCTCGTGGCAGTCGACCGGGCCAGGCTCGTGGCGGTCGCCCGGGCCAGGCTCGTGGCGGTCGGCCGGGCCAGGCTCGTGGCGGTCGACCGGGCCAGGCTCGTGGCGGTCGGCTGGACCAAGCTCGTGGCGGTCGGCTCGGCCAGGCTCGTGGAGGTCGGCTGGACCAGGCTCGTGGCGGTCGTCCGGGCCAGGCTCGTGGCGGTCGGCTGGGCCAGGCTCGTGGCGGTCGACCGGACCAAGCTCGTGGCAGTCGACCGGGCCAGACTCGTCCGGCTGGTAGGCGGCGTTGTCGAACTGGGCGCCATCGGGGAGCGCCATTGCGAGCGGCCGCCTGGTCGAGTGCCGGTGAGCAGAACAGTTCCCGTGGAAAAGACCTTTAGGTACACACACGCACACCGATACACACACTGGAAAACATTCGGAAGAGAAACATATGAAACATACAATAAGGTGGGAACAAAACATGTGAAGATGTATGGAAGAGCATAACCGGAGAGCAGTGCTGCATTTTATTTCACACCCTATGTATTTCAAGCGAAAGCTGGTTTATGTTGTGTATATTTGCACGTTTTCGTTTTTAGCATCTGATTTCGTGGCCTAGTAATACTTAATCGATAGCGCACTCAGCGGGGCAAATGCTTAAGCAGCCCCGGAAGGCATGTTTTGAGATTTCAAAATATACAAAGTAATGCATTGAGAAATCGCGCAAAATGAAATGCCAAAACCTTGGGAAGCGAATCGTCACACTGTTCTATGGAGTCCGTAAGCGTGAGGCTAGGTTTGATCGGCATGTAATAGCGAATAATTTTGGGTCAAAATTAAACACACTCCTTTCTGTTCGGGAGAGCTCAAAAGCGTTTACTTTGTCTCATATTCGTCGCCACGGATTTTCAATATGACGCCGAGCACGTTTTTCGTTCGATTTTTTTCTCCACGTAACGGCATAGGTGTATAATGCTAAGCTTCATGAACCTTAGGGGGACGCGTCCTCGCCTCCACCACGGCCACGCCCATGCATTTTAAGTACAATGAAAAACGTATGATGTCAACGGAACATTTGTAGATCATCTTCGTAACGAACACCTTTGTCTGAGGAATCTGATCTTACGATATTGGCAATGTACATATTTGTGACGTATACAAGACAAGCCGGATTAATTTCAGATAGTAAGTCCCGGACGCTAAATATGCACACATTACCTGACTATGCCATCGCTGGGAAAAATAAAACAAATCATGCGCGCTTTCATTGATCGGTTGAACGCAACTTGGTACTCCCGACTGATGCATTGCTGCATACATTACGGGCGGGAAAAGGGCCATCGGGTGTGAACGGTCCTGAGACTGACAAGGCTGTCGCAAAGCTTTGTGCGCACTCTACCTACGTCCTCATTCGTATATAGTAATTAACTTTTTTTTGTTAAACTGAGCGGTATATTTTTCGCTATACCGAATGGTAGCGACACCCATGGTATCGATGTTTGCGTTGACACCATACAACAGCATAGCGAAGATTTTACTCGTGGTATTATCCACTAGTGTAGTTTCGAGCATTCGACTTTGAAAGAAAATATCCCCAAATGCCGCACCAAAACCCTGCGCAATAATGATCTCAACGTCTCAGTTCCAGTCGATCTGGTATGTTGTCTACCGTGATTTCCGCATGATCGATCGCAGCAGACGCAGCACCTTCCCGTGACCGAGCGCAGCAGACGCAGCACCTTCCCCTTGACAGAGCGCAGCACACGCAGCACCTTCCCCTTGACCGAGCGCAGCAGACGCAGCACCTTCCCCGTGACCGAATACAGTACACGCAGCACCTTCCCGTGACCGAGCGTAGCAGACGCAGCACCTTCACCGTGACCGAGTGCAACAGACGCAGCACCTTCCCCGTGGCCGAGCGGAGCAGACGCACACCTTCCCGACCGCGAGCAGACGCAGCACCTTCCCGTGGCCGAGCGTAGCAGACGCAGCACCTTCCCGTGGCCGAGCGCAGCAGACGCAGCACCTTCCCCTTGACCGAGCGCAGCAGACGCAGCACCTTCCCGTGGCCGAGCGCAGCAGACGCAGCACCTTCCCCGTGACTGAACGCAACGAGGTTGCCGTGAGAATAGCAACCGTGCTATGCTCTGTTGCGGAACATGAAATGGTATAGCTCCTTTGGAATGGAGATATGAAATTGATTGGAATGTGTCCGTGCAATTTGTATCGCCTTATAGTATCTTTCCTTTATAGGCGTAACTCAAATGGGCCCCTGTGGCTCTTATTAAGCCTGATCACTTTAGGTGGCAACTCTGCCTCGAATATCGGTTCAGTCAGGAAATTGCAAGTTTCGAATTGATAAGGAAGCCGTACAAGAGCGTAATTTCCACAAAAGGAAACCCATCAAATGACATTAACTTCCACATCTTAGCAAATTATATCGGCCATACATTCGGTTCATTTTGAACTCAGTGCCATTCTTGCCCAATGCCCAAGCTTCTATACCTTACCTTCCATTTGACATACCGTTATCGTCTCTGAAACACAATCATCTCTGGCTATTCTAGGCGGCGAAATTCGAAATTCGAAGAGTCTCTGTGGTTCGACAAATGTAATCACGTATATTGCATTTCATGGAAAATTATGCCGCCAACAGCCCGTGACACGGTCCATACGGAGCGTGCTGGAAAATGACAGCAAAACAGCGAAGCGAATTGACTGAGAGTAAAGAAGACAGACACCCTTTAAGTCGAATCAGGAATGGGTCCACTATTCAGTCAGGTACAACAGCATGAATAATAAGCGCAGTTGGCCACTCTGACAATGTGTGCGAATTGCATTACATTGTCTTGCAGCGCATTGTGTACGATCGTGCTCGGGCTCCATGCCAACGAATCGACGGGTCACAAGCAGCGTGCCCCGTGTCTTCCGTGTCGGTATCGTCAGCTGGGATAGAGCTGCCGACGGGCGGGTTGACCTACCTCCGTGTCGGTATCGTGAGCTGCCGACGGGCGGGTTGACCTACCTCCGTGTCGGTATCGTCAGCTGCCGACGGGCGGGTTGACCTACCTCCGTGTCGGTATCGTGAGCTGCCGACGGGCGGGTTGACCTACCTCCGTGTCGGTATCGTCAGCTGCCGACGGGCGGGTTGACCTACCTCCGTGTCGGTATAGTCAGCTGGGAGAGAGCTGCCGACGGGCGGGCTGGCCTACCTCCGTGTCGGTATCGTCGGCTGGGAGGAGCTGCCGACGGGCGGGTTGACCTACCTCCGTGTCGGTATCGTGAGCTGCCGACGGGCGGTTGACCTACCTCCTGTCGGTATCGACAGCTGCCGACGGGCGGGTTGACCTCCGTGTCGGTATAGTCAGCTGGGACAGAGCTGCCGACGGGCGGGCCGGCCTACCCGTGTCGGTA